>CM053028.1:104852852-104876279 GCA_028564925.1 Lithobates sylvaticus | reverse complement strand
GCTGCTGAACCTCCTTCCTCCATCAAGAGAATCCTTATAGGATAATGCTCCAGTATAGGGAGAGAGTACTGTGACAAACGCTACAGGGCGGTTGCGGAACCCTGAGAGGGCGTACTATGACGTCCTCCCAGAATTCCCCTCTTGCGCGCCCTGTGGCACTCGAGAACATCCTTGATCGCCGGGTCCAGAGGACCCGGAAGATCACGGGTCACGGCTCATCGCGGCCGTTTACCACGTGATCACTCCGTCAAATGACGGAGTGATCACATGTAAGCAAACCGATCGGTACAGTGTGAGAGGAGAAAGGGAGTAATGCAGTGTATTGCTGGGTATAGCCTGCAGTGTATTGCTGGGTATTGCAGGGTATGGAGGGATGGCTGAGCATGGATGGATGGATACCCAGCAGTACTCTGCAATACCCAGCAGTACCCAACAATACTCTGCAATACCCAACAATACTCTGCAATACCCAGCAGTACCCAACGATACTCTGCAATACCCAACAATACTCTGCAATACCCAACAATAACCAACAATACTCTGCACTACTCTGCAATACCCAACAATACTCTGCAATACCCAACAATACCCAGCAATACTCTGCAATACCCAGCAGTACCCAACGATACTCTGCAATACCCAACAATACTCTGCAATACCCAACAATAACCAACAATACTCTGCACTACTCTGCAATACCCAACAATACTCTGCAATACCCAACAATACCCAGCAATACTCTGCAATACCCAGCAATACTCTGCAATACCCTGCCATACTCTGCGATACCCTGCAATATTCTGCAATACCCTGCGATACCCTGCGATATTCTGCAATACCCTGCAATACCATGCAATACCATGCAATACCATACCCTGCAATACCATGCAATACCATGCAATATCCTGCGATACTCTGCAATACCATGTGATACCCTGCGATACCCTGCAATGCTCTGCGATACCATGCAATACCCTGCGATACCATGCAATACTCTGCGATACCCTGCGATACCATACAATACCCTGCGATACCATGCAATACCCTGCGATACCCTGGGATACCATGCGATATCCTGCGATTCCATGCGATACCCTGCGATACCCTGCGATACCATGCAATACTCTGCGATACCATGCGATACCCCGCGATACCATGCAATACCATGCAATACCCTGCAATACTCGCTACGAGCCAGGATCGTTTTTTATTTTAGTTCAGGCTTTCCAGCCTAGATGTGAGATGTGGGGTCTTATTGACCCCACATCTCACTGTAAAGAGGACCTGTCATGTCATATTCCTATTACAAGGGATGTTTACATTCCTTGTAATAGGAATAAAAGTGATCAAAACATTTTTTGGGGGGAAAAAAGTGTCAAACTAAAATAAAGTAATAAAATAAAGTAAAATGAACAATAAATAATTTGTTTAAAGCGCCCCTGTCCCCGTGTGCTCGCATGCAGAAGCGAACGCATACGTAAGTCCCGCCCACATATGAAAGCGGTGTTCAAACCACACATGTGAGGTATCGCTGAGAACGTTATAGCAAGAACAATAATTTTGGCCCTAGCCCTCCTCTGTAATTCAAAACATGTAACCAGTAAAAAAGTTTAAAGCATTGCCTATGTGGATTCTTAAGTAGCGAAGTTTGGCGCCATTCCACAAGTGTGTGCAATTTTGAAGGGTGACATGTTAGGTATCTATTTACTCGGCGTAACTTCATCTTTCACATTATGCAAAAACATTGAGCTAAATTTACGGATTTGTTTTCTTGTAAAGCACAAAACATTTTTTTTCCAAAAAAACATGTTCGAAAAATTGCTGCGCAAGTACCGTGCTAGATAAAAAGTTGCAACAACCGCCATTGTATTCTCTAGGGTCTTTGCTAAAAAAACATATATAATGTTTTGGGGTTCTATGTAATTCTCTAGCGAATAAATGATGATTTTTACATGTAGGAGAGAAATGTCAGAATTGGCCTGGGTGCTCCAGAATGCCTGATGGGCCTCTGTATGTGGCCACGCTATGTAAAAGTCTCACACATGTGGTATTGCTATACTCGGGAGTAATAGCAGAATGTGTTTTGGGGTGTAATTTGTGGTATGCATAAGCTGTGTGTGAGAAATAACCTGCTAATGTGACAATTTTGTGAAAAAAAAAAAAAAGAAAAAAAAAATCTTGATTTTGCAAAGAATTGTGGGAAAAAATTACAACTTCAAAAAACTCACCATGCCTCTTTCTAAATACCTTGGAATGTCTTCTTTCCAAAAAGGGGTCATTTGGGGGGTATTTGTACTTTTCTGGCATGTTAGGGTCTCAAGAAATTAGATAGGCCGTCAGTACTTCAGGTGTGATCAATTTTCTGATACTGGCACCATAGCTTGTTGACTCTATAACTTTCACAAAGACCAAATAATATACCCCAATTTGTACTTATTTTTACCAAAGATATGTAGCAGTATAAATTTTGGCCAAAATTTATCAAGAAAAATTACAAATTTGCTAAATTTCATAACAGAAACTATGAAAAATTCATTTTTTCTACAAAATTTTCAGTCTTTTTTCTTTTTATAGCGCAAAAAATAAAAAACCCAACGGTGATTAAATACCACCAAAAGAAAGCTATATTTGTGTGAAAAAAAGGACAAAAATGTTATATGGGTACAGTGTACTGAGTAATTGTCATTCAAAATGTGAGAGCACCGAAAGCTGAAAATTGGTCTGGTTATTAAGGGTGTTTAAGTGCCCAGTGGTCAAGTGGTTAATCTGCAATGTTCTGTCTCTTTCCATAAAAAAGTAAATATGACTAAATGACTAAGATCTTCAATAAGTTTGTTTGTCAACCATAGTGTCCGGTTAGGTCAACACCACAATATATAATCAGGGGAACCTGGAATAAAATGTTCCCAAACCACAAAGAAATAAAACTCCTGTAAAGCCTTAAAGACTAACATATAGGGGAAAATGCATATTTTCCTGTGTTTCATCCTTTTAAACATGCTTCAAGTACCAAATAATATTTATTGATATAGTATAAAATGCTCCTACCTTCCTATTTGACATGACATCACAGTCATTAGAATTTAATAAAGCAGTACTCAGACATTTTGGGTGGTAGTTTGCTGTGTCTGATTAAGACAAGCATTTGCACTGGTTTTGGTAACATTACTGACACAGGTGACAAATTCAGATAGTTCTCAATTGAGAGAAAAATGGCATGAATAGGCAAATAGAGCACTACAACTGTAATTGATCAGTAGTCATTACCATTACACTAAGTGACCCATTTTGATTGAAGCCAGGACATAAATACATCCAACCCTTCCTATGTTCCAGTCCAAATCATAAATACATCGTCGATGTACCTATGCTAGTATTTCAGTTCTTAATTTTTTTTTTTCGTTCAGCCCGCTGGGTTGAAAGAAAAAAAACTTCTAGTGTGTACCAGGCTTAATTCTTACCATGCAGAAACTAAGGTTATTTTTTCATTATTTACAGATACCTGTGCATTATATTTTGACATATAGAACTATTACAAAAAGTCACATGTAACTTTTAAAACATAGGTTGATTATATTTATTAAATATGAAGAGGCATTTAGGGGGTCTTTTTATAACATTATGAATAAGTCACTTTTATTGTTTGATACTGTATGATTATTTTTCTTCATCGTCAGATCAATCTAGTGGCCATAATGCAGCATTTTCCTTCTAAACCTCAGTAAGGAAGACACATTATGGCCACTGGATGAAGCTGAGGATCATAGGAAATAAACATTAGAAACATTACAGGGAATGACAGACTTTAAAGTGAGCCTGTTAACATCATATATGCATACTTCCAGAACACCTAATTATGTCTCAGAGAATAGCTGTGACCTAAGGCATGTCCAGACATTAGTTTTAAAAATTCTGGGTAACCTAGGCAGAGACATAACTTTGAGCCAAATCACAATTAACTTACTGTACAGCAAATGTCAAGGTTTATATGCCTCTCTGGTATGTAGAAAGACACATTTTCAGCAAATATGGCAGGTATAGGTGCCATGGGTTGGGGCCATTGTTGCATTTTTTTCTTGCTTAGAAATTAAAACTGTAATGGTTTTTGGACATTTTATTTAAATAATTAAAGCACACACAATTTTTTTAAGTTTCTATAGCTTATGTATCTTATGTATACAATGCTTGTTTTATAACTAAAAATATGATGCATGACAGAGGATTCCACATGCACTATGTGTTAGCTAAAAAGAAAATTCAAAAGTTGCTAATTGCATGGAAGCCTCCTTTATCTGACTAAATCTTAAGACTAAGCCATCCAATGCAGACAGAGAGTATACACAGAGCTGTAACAAGCCAACCCAGAATTCTGATGCATAAGGTACTGACACCATTCCAAAGGTCTTCCTGATTGGGTCATAAAACAGAAATGACACTGAAAGCAGTACAACAGTCTCCTTTTCATGTTGTGCATTGTAACTATTAGTTTGAGAATCAACTGCAGATTTTCAAATACTGAGTAGTTGTAGCAGTAGAAAAGCAGTCTCTCCCCAAGTCCCTTTTGCTGTAACTGTTGCTAAATTTTACAAAGTATCTACCCCACAGCATTCTACACTCTCCTACCTTTCACACTGTTCACCCAACACAAGAATGCAACCTTTTTTGTGAATGCTAAAGTTTTTTAGCCCGTCTACTTCACCCTTACTGATTGCCTATTGGAGATGCACGACAGGCTATTTCCTGGATCAGGGGACATGCTAGGGATGAAAAAGCAGTCCATCAAGTTTACTATAACACCTGACAGCAAAATGCCCCTCCTCTAATGCATACCTCCCAACTTTTTGAGATGAGAGCGAGGGACACCTATTAGAAAAAGTATGCAGTTATAGGACCCCCCCCCCCCCTGCCATACCCCCTTAAAGGAGAATAATACCAAAAAAAATCATAGTTAAACCTACAAGGGCTTTTTTTTTACCACTACTTTTCCTTTATACAGCCTTTTGGAACTTACCAATGAAACAATTTAGAAATTGGATAAAAGGTTTATCACAGGTAGACATTTTTTTTAAAGCTTAAAAGTGCATTTTATATATACCGTATTTATCAGCATACAACACGCACTTTTTTCCATTAAAATCAAGGGAAAATCGTTGGTGCGTGTTACACACCAATCCCTCCTGTCTCTGAGGGAAGAGGAGAGAGTGTCGCTGAATTACATAGAGCCGCAATCTCCTGTGTACCCGGCGCTCCATCACTCACAGCCACGCCTCCTGACCCCGCATTGGGCCACTGTTCTGTCTATCATATGAGCTGGGCCAGGAGGCATGGCTGTGAGTGATGGAGCGCCGGGTACACAGGAGATCGCGGCTCTGTGTAATTCAGCGGCACTCGCTCCTCCTCTTCCCTTGGAGACCGCAGGGATAGTCCAACACTGGCGAGGCTGCAATTATGGGAAAGGTGAGGCTGCAGGTGGGCACTGAACAGGCTGGATTGTTGGTCAATTTATAGGCTGCAGATGGGCACTGAAATGGCTACATTGTTGGTCAAATTATAGTCTGCAGATGGGCACTGAACAGGCTGCATTGTTGGTCAATTTATAGGCTGCAGATGGGCACTGAACGGGCTGCATTGTTGAGTAATTTAATGGCTGCAGATGGGCACTGAACAGGCTGCAGATGGGCACTGATCAGGGTGCACTGTTGGGCAATTTAATGGCTGTAGATGGGTACTGAGCAGGGTGCATTGATGAGCTGTGACCCTAATTTTGCTTCAAAGTTCTTTATTTAAAATGTACATTTTTTTTCCTTAAACTTCCCTCCTAAAATTGGGGTGAGTGTTATATGCCTGTGCGTGTTATACACCGATAAATACAGTAACTATATAGACTAAACCAAAATGAGGGACAAATTAAGAGAACAAAGGGCCAGAGGAACTTTGTTCCAAATCAGGGACAGTCCCTCAAAATCAGGGACAATTGGGAGCTACAGTAATGAAGTGACCTGATTCACCAGGAATCATTTTGTTTATCCATAGTCCTAATGTTTATTGATAGCGCTAACAAGTTGACAAATACCTTTTATAGGCCAAACCTCTTATCTGCCTAAACCACAGAGGGTGTCTAGACCAGAATCTCTGTCATATCACTAATGACACCAGAAGAAAAGAAATGTCAGGCATTACACCGAGGTGTTACTCATCTGTTGAAGCATCCTGATTTTGGTAACATAAACTCTATTTAAAGTGTTACTTAACCCACAACAGTAAAATCAGTCTGTATATGCAGTAAAGTATGCTTGCTATATCAATTGTGGAACCTAAGGGGTTAATCCTCTGCATTGTGTAAACAAAGCTGTTTGATCCTGTATGCACAGATCCCCCTCTTCTTACACTGACTCCAAAACATGTCTGGAAAAGACAGAGTTGGTGGGGTCAGGCTGCACATGCTCAGTTTGGTGTGTATTGCTATAGAGATTTTTTTTCTTGGGAGAGTGCCTGTGATCAGCACAGGTCCAATCAGCACTGTCCAGACAGAGGGTTAGGGGTCCTGAATACTGATAGGACAGCCAGTGCAGTATGAAAACTTCTCTTACACGCTTTAACCAGGCACTGATAGAGGTCACATGACTACTATATACTGCTCATGAGAAAAGGTATTTAGTAGTTAATTTTTTTACTAAAATGATTGCATTTCCATGTTCTGTGTACTGTGGGAGACCAGATATAGTGAATGATGGGTCCTGGGTTTAGTAACACTTCAATTCCCACTTACTGTAAAGCAGTTGCTAAAAGTTATATTACAAGAGTAGTCTAATTTGTGTAACAATGCTCATGTTGTTCTGCCCTCTCATTAGTCGTAATTTTAATTTTGTGCTAACACTTTGTCTAATTTACAAGTAACCACATAGCAAACTTCTGCACTTTCATCATTTTAGCTCTTTACTACATATTGTCTTTACATTTGTTGATGCCACAGAAAACAAAAATACAAACAAATACAATGACAACCAAGTAGTTGAGATCTCCCCTATATTGTTCTGTTTTCGCATAATGAATTATTTCTCCTAGACATCTAAAATATGCAAAAAAGGTTAATTATGAAAGATCGTTACAAGATGTTGGTATCTGCATATCAGATTACTTAGAAATCTAATTAATGGTATCGCTTAGGAAAGACCAACTGAATTTTAATTACCCATCATGTAATGAAACTGTACCTAGACTTGACCATACTATAACTAGAGGCAGTATGAAGATTTATTACAAGTTAATTATGCCCTTTATTTTCACAGTCCAAATAATACATGTTACTACCTATACAAAGCTAATTCCATAACATAATAAATATTCAATACATTATGGATATCTGTTTCCATTAGTCTGACTCCCAGACTCCTTAACCTGTACTTTAGACTAGCATCAAATTGCACAGTGTGTTTTCCTAAAGATTTTGCTGTTTATGTAGACACAGTAAAAGAAAGTAGTTGGTATATCGACTAGTAATTGGTATTATAAAGAACACCAGCAGCAATGGAATAAAACATGCCATCTGTTGGTTGTTTTTATTGTATCATTGGATACTTGCACCAACATTTAGAACAGCATGCAAAAGATGTTTGGCACACTATAGAAAGATTTCAGTTATACTTCATAATATGCAAGTTTTAAGTGTGCAAACTCTGTGTTGGACATAGATTACAGATTACCTTTCAGCAAAGGGAAAGACAAAGCTTTTTCTCAGTTTTGAACAAAGCAGGGAAACTATGTCAGGAATTAATTTATATCCCTATTGGGGACAATAACCTTCCTTTTTTGTCCTGGTGACCACTGTTTATAAAACAGAAAGTGATAGGAAATCAAAATGCCTTGATGTCACCAGAACTATTGTTTTTCAACAGACTAAGTTGTCCCAAAGATGTAACCGTGAAAAGGTTGAGAAAAAACATTTAACACTGATGGGCGTTTACAACTATCAGTTTTCATTCATTTATGTAAAACCTTCATCCCAAAATTAAAAAAAGCTGCTGCTGTAACTGCTTAAAATTTTTTAGATGTAGTTCAGCTTTAATGTGTTAGTGTATCCAAATTTGCTAGTACATCTAATGCCGCGTACACACGGTCTGAATTCTCATCGGAAAAAGCTCTGATGGTTTTGCCGTCGGAATTCTGACGGAATTTCGCTCAAACTGTCTTGCCTACACACGGTCACACTAAATTCCGACGGTCAATAACACTGCGGCATACAACATGTTCAACGGCACTATAAAAGGGAAATGTAATGCTTCCTAGCATGCGTCGAATTGTTTCCGAGCATGCGTCGGAATTTTGCGTGTCGGAATTGCATAAACACAAATGGAAAATCCGATAGAAAGGTTTTCCGTCGGAAAAATTAAGAACAGGTTCTCAATCCAAAGTCCGTCGGAAATTCCGACAGAAAAAGACTGATGGGCATACACACGGTCGGAAAATTAGATGAAAAGGTCCAATCAGACTGTTTCCATCGGAAATTCCAACCGTGTGTACGTGGCATAACACTCATCTCCCCCCAGACTGACACTGCTGCTATCCAAAGGTGTCTTTGTTGCTCCATAATCCAGAGTGTAGGCACTCAGATATACAGTAATACAGAATGTGTGGTACTGGTAGGATCCCCAGGTGAAAACAGAAAGAAGAAAGACTGAAATAAGAACACAAATGCAGCTACTCTATCTAATAAATGGTAAGCTGCAATATACAGTAGTACCTTTTTGGCTTCGAATTTAATACTGCTTTAATTTCCTTTCACTTTTTTTGTTCACTCTTCCCGTTGCCTTCAGAAGATAGGAAAGATGTACAAAACAAAAGGGTGCAAAGCAGTGGTGGCCGCTCCATTATGGTTGCGGGGGGTCCCACCCCAATCCATGCGCCGGCCCCTAATCTACATGCAGAGCTGTTTAAAAAGTATAACGTTTCTTGCACACGTCACATTTTCTTTTAAATGACCACTCCATGCACCCCTGACAGAGCCTTTTTCTCCTCAACTTCTTTTTGGTGGCTCCAGGCAGTGCATGTCTATTGCCTTCATGTGCACCACTCTGTTAAACCTACATTTCCCATCTATCAATGCACCCAGGTAGAGTACTGTGCATGCATCTCCATTGTTGCATTCCCTACTGTAACTAATGTCCATGGACAATGGGCGGTAATGGGCTTTCTTTTTGGTATATGCTGATGCCTTCATTACTGTAGTATTTGTGAGCAGCAAGAAAAGGATGGTGACTACAGTCCCACAAACAGTGGGGGCCACGTAGAGTGAACATAGCAATCCTCAGAAAGGAAATTGCAGTTGTGCATTGTTTAAAGTTATTTTTGATGATGTGCTGTCCTACACTGCTATTTTAAGGGACACAATTAGCTTCCAATTAAGGTACTGAATATGAGTATTGTTTATTGGGTTTAGTGTAATTTTAGGGGCCAATTAAAGGTCTATTGACTATCATCTTTGACCAATGTGCACTCTCGGTAGTATCCCATCCCTTGTCACAGTGCTGCCACAACTCTCCATTCTCTTTCCCTTATTTACATTGTCCTTTCTTTTCCAAATGCATATGCAGTAGCTTGGACCTCACTGACATCACTGACTCCACTCATGATAGCTGTACAGGCCCATCTATGTCATAAACGAACAGTTAAGCTTCCAAATTGCAGTGGTCTGTCTGCAATGTTCTCATAAGTGATAAAAGACCTGTTTTCCCCTGATGGGCTACAATATAGTAATGCAGGCAGCCCTTTCTGGCCACACCACCTGGTATGGTGTTTACCTCAATGTAAGAAAAAGCCATATTCTACAGGGAATAAAGTTTTATTTTTTATTGATGTATTTTTGCAGGTTTGCATTACTAGGAAATAGATCAATATACTGAAATATGGGTAACTTGATGCTTATGGTACGAAAGGCATTTTTCCATTTGAAAACAATCACAAAGAACAAAAAATTAGTATAAGACACAAGCTTCCTCTGTTACTTACCGCTGTTGAGAGCTCTTTATGCGTTAAAAATATTTTACTCTATATATTGTTTATTTCAAATACCAGACAAGCATGTGTATGAATGTATTAAATATATTGTGAAAAACAGCTCAAGATGGCCCAGGCATTGTTGTGGGACAGGATGTATCTGCCAACCAGGTTTTTGTCTTCTTAAAAAGACGCCATAAGAGGTTTGTATGACAGGAGTCTAGATTTGGCCTGCTTTTGGTTCTGGAGCCACACCAGAGAGAAGGAGGATGGTATCCCTGGACACCACAACATGACAGTATATGCATCTAGCCAGAAATGATAAAGGTTAGTGTTTTGGACAGGAAAGTACCAGCCTAGTATTTTTTTTTTTAGCTTTGTTAAACTCCTGCATAAAAAAATACTTATTTTCTGTTGCTAATAATAGGCACATTACAGTAGTAGTAGTAGATGAAAAAGCCCTGAATCTGACACCATTGAGCCAAGTGACCTTTCTGTGGACCCAGGCGGAAATTTATGAGGGGCGGTGCCAGGGCAGTCTTTAACGTGGGGCAAATGCCCGGACCCAGTCATTGTTCTGGGGCCCAAAACAGCTGCCCCTGAATCCCACACTGTCTACACATTGGGGGCCACCCTTCTCCCCATGATGCCACTGGCTTTAAAGCAGCAGTAGTCCACAGAGAGCCAGGAGCATCACTGACTCACAGACCCCATCTTAATGCAATCTGTATAGACAGGTCAGGAGAAGGCCAAGGCTGCAGGTGCAGCTAAGTAAATTGCTTAGAGCAAGACTGGCAGCGCTGAGATCCCTGGAGCACGGATCGGATGTGGAGTGAGCTTGCTGGCAGATAAGTCCTTCTCACCAATGCGATGTGTAGTCCTGGCTGCTTGTGGATTGTCTGACGAGGCTAAACTGCTGGGCACTGATAGGCTGCGAGGATGGGCACAGATATACTGCACTGACGAGCATTGATGAGGTGGCACTGCTGGGCACTGATGAGGTGGCACTGATGTACACTGATAAGCTGCACTGATGGGCACTGATGGACATTGATAGGCTGCACTGGTGGGTGCTGATGAGGTGGCACTGATGGAAACTGATGAGGCTGCACTGGTGGGCACTGATGATGTGGCACTGATGGGCACTGGTGAGGTGGCACTGATGGACACTGATAGGCTGCACTGATGAGGTGGAACTGATGGACACTAATACGCTGCACTGATGGGTACTGATGAGGTGGCACTGATGGACATTGATAGGCTGCACTAGTGGGTGCTGATGAGGTGACACTGATGGGCACTGATAGGCTGCACTGGTGGGCACTGATGGACACTGATGGGCACTGATAAGCTGCCCTGATGGGCACTGATGTGGTGGCTCTGATGGACACTGGTAGGCTGTACTGGTGGGCCCTGATTAGGTGGCACTGATGGACACTGATGGGCACTGATAGGCTGCACTGGTGTGCACTGATGAGGTGGCACTGATGGACACTGATGAGGCTGCACTGGTGGGCACTGATGAGGTGGCAATGATGGACACTGATAGGCTGCACTGATGGGCACCGATGAGGTGGCACTGATGGACATTGATAGGCTGCACTGGTGGGTGCAGATGAGGTGGCACTCATTGACACTGATGGGCACTGATAGGCTGCACTGGTTGGCACTGATGGACACTGATGGGCACTGATATGCTGCACTGGTGGGCACTGATGAGGTGGCACTGATGAGGCTGCAAGGGTGGTCACTGATGAGGTGGCACCGATTGGCACTGATAAGCTGAACTGATGAGGTGGCACTGATGGACACTGATAGGCTGCACTGGTGGGCACTGATGAGATGGAACTGATGGGCACTGATATGCTGCACTGATGAGCACTGATGAGGTGGCACTGATGGGCACTGATATGTTGCACTGGTGGGCACTGATAGGCTGTACTGGTGGGCACTGATAGACACTAATGGGGACTGATAAGGTGGCAGTGATGGACACTGATGGGCACTGATGAGGTGGCACTGATGGACCCTAGCCTGTTCATACACTACACTAGCCTGTCTATATACTACCCTAACTTGTCCATATACTGCCCTAGCCTGCCCCTACTGTATACTGCCCTAGACCACCCCTATACAGCTCTATCCCAGTTGCATATCACCAATGGGTGCAATGTGTTCACTGCACACAGACCCTGAGGGGTGCTGACAAACATTGCACCCATGGATGCCCTAGGGCGCCAAGATAGGGGGGAGGTAACATGGGGGTATGTCATATAAGGTATGTCATATAATTTTTCATATAGACAAGTTGCTGTTGCATGTAAATCTGACTTCCTGATCAATTAAATTTTAGTTTTAATTATAATGATATAAAATAATAGATGCGGGGGGCCTTTTGGTGGGCGTGATTTTTTTTCTTTTTGGGGGGGGGGGGCAGCATTTCATTCTTTTACCCAGGCAGCACAATGTCTTGGGTCAGCCGTGTTTCAATGTCTCTCTCTTTTATGATTGAAGTGGTTCTAAAAGCAGAAGATCTTTTTATCTTAATGCATTCTATGCATTAAGATAAAAAACACTTTCTGTGTGCATCAGCCCCCTTATATTTACCTGAGCCCCATCTCTATCCAGCGATGCTGCACAAGAGTCTTGGCTGTCCAGGACTCTCCCTCCTCATTGGCCAGTGAGGAGAGGGGGGTGCGGACCAAGCTGCAGCTCCATGTCTGAATGGACACACAGAGCAGCAGCTCGGCTTGTGTGCCCCCATAGCAAGCTGCTTGCTGTGGAGGCACTCAGCAGAAGGAGGGGCCAGGAGTGGGATCCCAGAAGAGGAGAGAGCAGGTAAGTATAATATGTTTGTTATTTTTAAACAAAAATAAACCATCACTTTAACTCTCACATTATGTTCAGCTCAAGAATAATAAGGGAAACCATAAAGTATTAGGCCCTTTTCACATGGGGCTGTCTGTTTTAACTCCTCTGCTTGCTCAGCTGGGATCTGTTGATCACTGCTGAGCTGGCAGATGACAAGTCCGTCTCTGCACTATGTGCAGGGACAGATCTGTCAGAGAGTCCGCTTTCCCCTATGGAGGGATCGGATCAGTGGTGTTGCTAGGGGGTGGCTTTTGGGGCTATAGCCCCGAATCTGGGGCCCATAGCCCTGAGTCTCTGCAGAGGTCCCCAAGGGGAGGGGAGGCTCTCTGGGCACCCTGATTTAAGGGGGAGGCTCTCTGGGGATATATATACACACGCACATGTATATTATATACATGTGTATGCCCTGGATCGGATGATTATGGACCTCCTGTCCAACATGTCCGCTGACATCCGATCCGCCCCAATCTGCAAAATCCAGACGGATAGAAAATAGGAAATCCATCTGTCTGGATTTTGCGGATCGGGGCAGATCAGATGTCAGTGGACATGTCACCGCTGACATCCGACGCTCCATGAAGACAATGGAGCGACCGTTCAGATCCGCCTGAAAAAAACTATCAGGCAGATCTGAACGGTCCGCACATGTGAAAGGGGCCTAACACAATTCATAAGGTAATCTCCAAACTGATGAATATTTGATCTCTGAATTTCAACTTTTTCATATGGTCCTTCAAAAGACGTTACAAAATCCACCACTGAAAATGTAATATGGGGGACTTTCAGACATTAAACTAGGTGTTACTGGTCATAAATTTAATTTCACTGACCTAAGCTTCCTCATCCTTCATGTGTGTTGTGATGGGTGCCCCACTGGAATGAGTGATATGAGCATAGGTAAGGTTAACAGATTTACTACCAGCAGTTCACAAGGTAAAATAGTAATAGTATTCCCCAGGAAACAGTTAAACTTTTTTCACTTATTCACACCTGTGATTTAAAAACTCTCAGCTTATTAGCTTTTAGTTGAGAGCATAGAACTGTTTGAAGTGTCAGCCTCACCTGTATTCAACAGTAGGGAGGTGAACTTTTTGGGGGAGGTTCTGTTATAGATACTCATAGCAGTGATTAGGTATTTATTGCAGCACTTACCCTAGCGACCAGCTCATCTCAGCACAGGTCAAAGGGAAGAACTAAGATTTCAAACATTCCTCGGATCTCCCACAAAAGTAAATGAGCTGAGGGCTGTATATCATGGAACAACCCCCTCTCTGAATAAATGGAAAGAATGAAATGTTCCTGGATATTCTTTATGCAATTTCTTTTTTCAAGGTTATACAAACCTCTTTGTGTTAGGAGACCTTCACATAAATGCCCCGCTAGATTAATATACATTTGCTTTTAGTTTAACATCTATATGAGAATTGGTGATTAATGTACAAAATGCTCCACTGCTCTTAATTGTGCCAAAGTACAATGTGCTAATCAAAAATAAAACATAACTAATACAATCAATGTGACAAATTAAAATCCAGAAAACCCAGAACTCTCACCTTAATTATTTAAGGTGAGAGTTCCGGGAGCCTGTAACAAACACGTGGTGTGTAGCAGGGTTTGGTTCAACTTGATCATGAAAGGTGAAGGGTACAGAACGGACATTTTCAATACACTGCAAAATCTTTGGATAATTTGTGGATGCAATAAGAGAATATGGACTTTTTATCATTTTTAATCACTATATATTGCAATTAATTCATGATGTACATATTTATTTGGTATATTATTAATTGAGCATCATTTTAAAATTATGAGTTATTATCACTGAGCTTTTATTTTGTCACATTGATTGTATTATTTATGTTTTATTCTTGATTAGCACATTGCACTTTGGCACAATTAGGAGCAGCGGAGCACTTTGTACATTAATCACCAATTCTCATATAGATGTGAAACTAAAAGTATATTTATCTAGCAGGGTATTTATGTGAATGTCTCCTAACACAGAGGTTTGTATATCCTTGAAAAAATAAATTTCATAATGTATATCCTTGAGAAAATAAAATGTGTAATTCTTACACATACACGTACACATGCACTGTGAAGTTTAATTACATTTTTAGCCTCTTACTATTGGCATAAAATATTTACTACAGTAATAACTCAATAGCGCATGTATTCACTTCAATATCTATATAAAAAATATTTTGAAGATGGAAGTCAGCCAATCATCAAATGTACACCCTTCAAAACAGCAGCAAAAATTTGCATTGCCAGCACCACCAAAACAAGCAATGTATTAAACCCTGTCATTAACAAATAAAGTATGTGCATACGTTTGTGAATGGGGATCCTATTCCTAACTTTTTTTTTTTTTTTTTTTTACTAATGTTGCTATTTTTGTTACAATATCAACTACAAGATGTACAAAATTGTGTAGTAGTTATTGTTTCTCAACTCTTGATTCTTGGGAACAATATGTGATAATTTTTTAAGTGTTTAAATATATATACTAGGGAGGTCAATTTAAGCAGGTGAGAGAACACCCAAAGGTGGGGTGAAGGGCACTGAGGTGGATAAGTGAAGAGATTATCCCAGATAGCAAGGATAACTTGCCACAAATTTGTGGCAGTGTTGAATTGTAAGTCTGTTAATTTGTTGTACATTTTCACTGGCAAGTTGTACACTTGCAGAGCACTTGAAGCACAAGTTCTAGTTGACATTTTTCCAATTTGTAGCAAATTTACATGGCAAGTCTCTAGCAAGAGCAAAGTTGCAGTAGTGAGTCTACAGCAAGAGCTCTGCAAGTCTACAGCTTGGAAATTCAGCCACAGTGACCCCTGTGATGGGATGACTATTGCACAACATAACTTACCAGAACTTGCAGCAGACTTGCAGAATGTTTTCAAAGAAAGTTGATCTGGAGTCATGCAATATGGACTTACTGCAATTGTGAAACAAACTTGTGAAGCCTGGCAAGTCTAGCAATAGCTTGGCAAGTAATTTTCAAACTTGCAGCACTATGCTTGTGTAGTGCCCTGGGGCTTAGTCAGGGAGCTCCTCGCCAAATTTCTTGTCAGGAGTAGCTACTGTAGTTAATTATTAGGATCCATTGACTTCTCCCTAAGTTTGGCCTGGTTGTACTTTCCTCATCTACCACCGGGTGGCCAGACATTTGGAGGTATTAGATTGAGGACAACTCAAGGTCAGGTTATGGGTATATGGGGTATCTCAACCAATGGCCAGAGATTTTGTTGAACCCCTTGGCCTGCTGGGAGAGCCTATATATTTGGGTGAGGTCAGGTGATCCAGGTTCATGTGTGCCACCCAGACCGCCGTCTGGGTGGATGGGTGTCGTCTGCCCCGGGCTGATAGGCTGGAGATTGGGCCTATCCTGGGGGCATCAGGCTGCCAGGTTGTGTGAGGGCCTATCCAGAAGTAAGAGGGCAGCGCAGGGTTGGGACTGCAGCTTGCAGTCCAACCAAAAGTGAAGCAAAGGCCTTGAGGAGCTCACAGGATTCAGTGTCAGTTAATCGATGGGTCTAGTGATAGACCAGGAGCTCAAGGGGCTGAAGAACTACAAGGAGAAGTTGTAGTACAGCTGAGAGAACTGTTGTTTGATTTAGGAACTGTTTAAGTACTGTTACCATAGGAGAAAGCAATTCTGCAAGTGCAGAAGTGGCACCTTGCTGGGGCCTTTACCTGTACAGCTGTCCTCCTGTTGAAGTCTCAGAGTCTGCCATTTGAAATCGCAACTATTTAAGGGTGTCCTGGCCCTAACCCTCTTTCCCTTGCAAAATATAAAAAGGACTGTCAAAGAAATAAAACCTCTTTACATCCAAGAAGTGTCTGGCGCCCAATGACTTTTACCACCTTTGCACACACTATGCCTCACAACCCACCACATGTTGAAGGATGTCAGCTATCTTTGGCCTTGAAGGTTCTCATTAGGCTGAAAGAGGTCAGAGATTCTGCTACACTTGCTACATTATCTGGGATGGTGTCTGGGATTGCACATTCACTGGAAGTTGGATTCTTTTTGATGGACTTGATTGTTCTATATTGCCATTTGTTTTCACTTATTTACAGATTTTCATGAAATGTATTGATTTTCACATTGTTTACATATGTTTATATATCACATATTATATATGCACTGATTATTTGAAAATGAGCTGAGTTGCTGAAAGCTAAAGATATAGCGCCTCATCCCTTGCATAAAGTCAAAAATTTAGTTCAATGAACAGAAATGGGACTTTTAGGGCGCAAAAATACAAAAAGAGTTAAATTAATAGAAAAAAGATTTATTGAAAATCACAACATAACTTGATATTGCACTTTTGACATCAAATGTCTATGAAAACATTTTTTAAAACCAATACATCACTAAACAGAGATGAAGTTTTCATTTATTGCTCTTTTTCTCAACATGTTTCACCCAAGCTTGGGCTTCCTCAGGAGAGTTAGATAATGTCAATTAATATTTACTGGAATAGAAAAAATACAGTCAAAACATTGAATACACGACAATTTACACTGCTTTGGTAAGGTAATATAGAGATGAACATCACAAAATTGGGAAGTGGGTGGAGCTAATAAGCTCGGATGCTAACCTGAATGTCCCGGGAGAGAGTTCCGCAGTCCACATAAATGCTGAATGCATGGGGTTGTATTGAGTGCGTCATAGAGAGGGAAATAATGTCCAAAACTATATCAGTTTGGCAATCCATCTATGGGGTACATTGATATAGATACTAAATTTGTTAAGATATTGAAGAGAGTGAAGATATAAATACATATTATCCCAAAAATGGGGAACCCACCTGGATAATGATTCCTTGAAAAGATAATGGAAGCATATAAAGGAGCATACAAACAGGGTGCTCATAACTGCCAAAGGGGAAATCCAAGTTTAAATCTATAAGATATTTTAAAGGGGAAATTCCTTAATCCATCTGGGAAATGTCATACAGATATAATTACCATCAGCGAGCCAAAAACCGATCACCATGTCCAAGGAATATATTTACCTATGTTGAGGGTCTGCATCCACTCAGGGTGCCAGCCAGGACAGAAAACTATCCAGAAAATAGGGAGGCCAGAGTGAGGTACTTAAACCCCTTAAATAGAGTAAAGAGAGGGGGCATTTTAGTGATCAGTTCCTGGTAAAGACAGATGGCAAACAATCTGCTGAAATCTCTTACCTTAAACAAGAATCGTTTGGGGAGTAAACCTCCGCTGAGCTGCACAATTTAGGAGCCCAAACAAATCCCCTTAAATAACCCTCTCCACCGCCATTTTGGCGCCAAAATTTCGGCGCCAAATGGTCAGGTGAGGACAAATGATGTCACCACAGGAGCGCCAGACGCACAGGAAGTGACGGCCGTGAGACAGGAAGTGCCATCCTCAACAGGAAGTCAGAGTAACTGACCTCAGTGCTGATAGCAAATTGAATCACAGGATGTAAGGCCACATCTGAAAGACTGTCAGCAAAGGGAGTAATTGGGAAATGGACTGACAATGATTGCCAGTACAACTCAGTGAAGGGATATTTTGCTATATCCCTAGACTAAGTGTGATCAGTATATAAGATTGATTTGGGTCACAAAACAAGTCCGTATAAACTACCTCTGTTCCCCTGGAACATAAATATGTAACCAAGACAACGGCTGCAGTTTGCGCAAGCGTTTAACCCCGAAGTGACTAGAGCGGCGCAAATTAAGAGAAAATAGACGGGTAAAGTCTAGAGACTCCAAAAATAACGCCTCACGTGTCCATATGAGGCACTCAAACCCCATTTCAAAACATTTTGCTACACATGTATATAAGGCTGCAAATATTGCTCCTTAAGGGGACCATGACCAAAACTGGCTAATACTGGTGAAATACCAAAATATGGAATACAGTGGAGCAGTGGATCTTGCCATAAGCCCTCTACCGCGACTCATAGGTCAGCAAACACAGCACCAACCAATGTACGTGATGAACATCTGAATAATCTTAAAATACAAAAAATATTATAAATGTACAAAATACACATAATAATATACAAATTTAAATGAGAACAAATAATATCCTCAAAAGAGATTGACAATGGCGACCTAGCCCTATAAGAAGGGTTTGAAGCTCAGGGATTCATTCAAGCCAGGATGCACAGTGGCTCTAAGGTTATGAATCCATTTTGATTCTCTTTGTAATAGAGTTTTATCAATATCACCTCCGCGATCAAAGTCTGGTACAAATTCTAGCGCAAAAAACTTCATTTGTGAAACATCAAATGAATGATAGAGCCCCATATGTCGACTAATGGGGGTCTCCATCTTTTTCTTTTTAATAAGGGATACATGATCTCTGATTCTATGAAAAAAGGGTCATTTAGTTTTCCCTACATAAAAAGCCTGACAGGTACATGTCATGAGGTAAACAACTCCAATAGTCTTGCATGTTGCATAGAAGTTTGGCTTAAAGGTTTGACCAGAGGGCAGCATTATTTCAGTGGAGTTAAACAGTAAATCACAAAATTCACATTTTCCACAGGGAGAAGTACCTTTTCTGTGTGTCTTAGTTCTCGAAGTGAGATGACTATGAACTAGTCGATCTTTTAAAGAAGTGGATTTGCGGTAGGTAATTTGTGGGTGAGCACCAACGTATTTTGAAAGAACATCATCTGTGGAAAGAAGATGCCAGTATTTCTCAAAAATGTGGCGTACTTTTTTGTGTTCACCAACAAAGGTGGTGATTACGCGGACTTTGGATTCAGATTTATATGGCTTCACTTGGTGGATTAATTGATGTCTATCCTTCTGTTTTGCTCTATTGTATGAACGCTTAAGGCAATTTTTGCTATAGCCTCGTTCTAGAAGACGGGCCTGTAACGCTTTGGCTTCCAATTCAAAATCAGCCTCTTTACTGCAATTTCTTTTTAATCTTAGATACTGACTAAATGGTATACTCTGGACAAGGGACGCGGGATGAGAGCTGTCAGCGTGAAGAATAGTGTTGCCTGCAGAAGGCTTTCTGTAGAGGGAGGAGCCAATAGTTTTATCCTCATTCACATAAATCTTGATATCAAGAAAATTCACAGTGACCTGATCACAAGTCATCGTAAACTTGAGATTATAAGAATTGGTTTCAAGGCATAATAAAAATTGCGATAGCTCATCCCGAGTTCCAGTCCAGACAATAAAGATATCATCGATAAATCTTTTCCAAATTAAGATATTTTCAAAGAAACGACTGAACTGAACAGCCGAGAATATCTCCCTCTCCCACCCCCCCAGATACAGGTTGGCGTACGATGGGGCACATTTGGTCCCCATCGCCACCCCCTGTACCTGGAGGTAGTGGGAGCGATCGAAGATAAAAATATTATTGCTCAAGGTAAAGAGCAACAGTTCCAAAACGAAATTGTTATATGGCCTGGCTGATGGCCCCCGTTCAGAGAGGAAGCCGTCCACAACTCGAGCCCCCAATTTGTGGGGGATCGAGTTGTAAAGGGCCTCCACATCTATGGCCACCAACCAGGCCTCATCAGGTAAACATAGTCCATCCAGGGATCTCAGCAAATCAGCTGTATCCTGGATGTATGAGCTTAATGACTTGACATGTGGCCTCAGATAGTCATCTATAAGTTTACTAGCTGATTCTGTCAGGCATCCATTTCCCGATATGATCGGACGCCCAGGAGGGAAGGAGGCATTCTTGTGTATTTTAGGTAATGCATACATTGTAGGTAGTCTAGGATTTTCAACAAGTAAGAATTCACAAGTTTTTTTGTCAATTAAATTATTCAAAAAAGCCTGAGTAATAAGGCGTTTATATTTAGTTTGGATATATGAAACCTGAAAAACAGGAATGGGGCGATACCATTGGCGGTTGGATAATAGGTCCAAAACCATAGTTTTGTAATTTTTTAGGTCCATTAGGACTATATTGCCTCCTTTGTCGGAAGGCTTTATGATCAATTGATCATTCATTTGTAATGATTTGATTGCTTGACGTTGCTTTGGACTTATGTTGGATCTGCTATTCCAAGGTCGCCATTTGGTGTTTTGAATCTCTTTACATACCTGTTGGGTGAACGCCCAAATATTTGGATTACCCTGAAGGACTGGGAAACACCTAGATTTAGGTTTATACATAGAAGGCAGAGGGAATACCGTGCCTGTGCCAGTATCAAGAGAGGGTAGAGGGCAAGCCGCTGGATCCTCCATTGGGAGATCCAGAGGGTTGCTCTCCTCCCATAATTCCATCAAGTCATTAATCGCTTTAATTTCATTTATAGTTTTATTTTTCCAAATCTCAGCTGAGAATTGGTCAATCTCAGGTGCTATTTGTTGTTTATCATAAATTGCCTTAAACATCAGCCTACGAGCAAAAAGGTTGACATCTTTAATAATTTCAAAAGAATCCACCTCCTGTTCCGGACAGAAGGTCAGACCAAGGCTCAAAACCTGTGTCTGCTCATCTGTCAGGGGACAGGAGGATAGATTAATTATTTGGAAACTATCTTGTTTGTTATCTTGGGATTTAGTCCCAGAGTGCTTGGTGGTTTCTTTGAGTCCATGGTCATTTGGGAGGTGAAAATTGGTGCATTTTTTGGTTCCCCTAGCACGGGAACCAGCAGGTGGTCCCCCGATAGGGAGACAGAAGTTTTGAAATGGGGTTTGAGTGCCTCATATGGACACGTGAGGCGTTATTTTTGGAGTCTCTAGACTTTACCCGTCTATTTTCTCTTAATTTGCGCCGCTCTAGTCACTTCGGGGTTAAACGCTTGCGCAAACTGCAGCCGTTGTCATGGTTACATATTTATGTTCCAGGGGAACAGAGGTAGTTTATACGGACTTGTTTTGTGACCCAAATCAATCTTATATACTGATCACACTTAGTCTAGGGATATAGCAAAATATCCCTTCACTGAGTTGTACTGGCAATCATTGTCAGTCCATTTCCCAATTACTCCCTTTGCTGACAGTCTTTCAGATGTGGCCTTACATCCTGTGATTCAATTTGCTATCAGCACTGAGGTCAGTTACTCTGACTTCCTGTTGAGGATGGCACTTCCTGTCTCACGGCCGTCACTTCCTGTGCGTCTGGCGCTCCTGTGGTGACATTATTTGTCCTCACCTGACCATTTGGCGCCGAAATTTTGGCGCCAAAACGGCGGTGGAGAGGGTTATTTAAGGGGATTTGTTTGGGCTCCTAAATTGTGCAGCTCAGCGGAGGTTTACTCCCCAAACGATTCTTGTTTAAGGTAAGAGATTTCAGCAGATTGTTTGCCATCTGTCTTTACCAGGAACTGATCACTAAAATGCCCCCTCTCTTTACTCTATTTAAGGGGTTTAAGTACCTCACTCTGGCCTCCCTATTTTCTGGATAGTTTTCTGTCCTGGCTGGCACCCTGAGTGGATGCAGACCCTCAACATAGGTAAATATATTCCTTGGACATGGTGATCGGTTTTTGGCTCGCTGATGGTAATTATATCTGTATGACATTTCCCAGATGGATTAAGGAATTTCCCCTTTAAAATATCTTATAGATTTAAACTTGGATTTCCCCTTTGGCAGTTATGAGCACCCTGTTTGTATGCTCCTTTATATGCTTCCATTATCTTTTCAAGGAATCATTATCCAGGTGGGTTCCCCATTTTTGGGATAATATGTATTTATATCTTCACTCTCTTCAATATCTTAACAAATTTAGTATCTATATCAATGTACCCCATAGATGGATTGCCAAACTGATATAGTTTTGGACATTATTTCCCTCTCTATGACGCACTCAATACAACCCCATGCATTCAGCATTTATGTGGACTGCGGAACTCTCTCCCAGGACATTCAGGTTAGCATACAAGCTTATTAGCTCCACCCACTTCCCAATTTCGTGATGTTCATCTCTATATTACCTTACCAAAGCAGTGTAAATTGTCGTGTATTCAATGTTTTGACTGTATTTTTTCTATTCCAGTAAATATTAATTGACATTATCTAACTCTCCTGAGGAAGCCCAAGCTTGGGTGAAACATGTTGAGAAAAAGAGCAATAAATGAAAACTTCATCTCTGTTTATATGCACTGATTAGTTTATCTATTTTTTTGAGGGATAGCACTGTACTATTTAGAGTTTATATTCAGTTCTTGCATTTGCACAGGTGGGTGTATGCATTTTTTGTGTCAGCTGCCTTTCTGCTGTTTATGGTTTGCATATTTGTGGGGATTGAATGATTATCACATATACACATAATTATTTTTATTTTTTTTTGAGCTTTGTATCAGCAAGGTGGTAAAGGTATTATTTGTTAAAGTGGAAGTAAACCCATCAATTTAACAGTTTTAAAAAACAGTTTAATTCCCAGCACATGCTAACTGTGCCATGGGCTGTGCTCTCAATCAAAATGTCAAACCATTCAATGGCTGGTGTCATAGCTGATCACATGTTCAGAATTATGGCAGTTAAAAATTAGACAGAGGCCAAGATGGCAGCTTCCTTGGTTGAAAACGAAGCGCAGGAGGTTTTTACCCAACTGAAGTATATTAAAATAAATATTACTCTTCCAACACCAAC
>CM053028.1:104614518-104852404 GCA_028564925.1 Lithobates sylvaticus | reverse complement strand
TCTGCAGAACTTCCTTTTTTGGCTCTTGCCTCTTGGATCTTGAAAATTTACAAAAATGGTGTTTGCAACATGTATAATACCTATCAATCACAAGCATTTCAGAATATCCAAGCAGTGGCGTCACTAGGGTTGGTGTCACCTGGTGCGGTATAACATGGTGTCACCCCCCCCCCCCCAATAATTTATTATCCATATATATCCATTATCCATATATATCCATATATATCCATTATCCATATATATCCATTATCCATATATATCCATTATCCATTATCCATATATATCCATTATCCATATATATTATCCATAGCTGTAGCAGACCACCTTGCACCCCCCCCCCCACCCCTATCATACTTGCATAGCCATAACAGGTCAGCCAGGGCGCCAGACACTGAGAGTCCTCCCTCCTCCCACCAGCTCTTTGGTGGTGTGTCTGTGTCGGTACCATGGAAACCATATGGGTACCATAGGAATCATGGGGCCCCGTACAGCCTACCCGATGGGGCCCCCTTTAACCCCTCCCTTGACCCCACCCCAGGCTCCTCCCCTGACCCAACCTTTGCAGATTTGTCACCGTTTACATATGCACAAGCGTTTATGATTGTGCATGAGTACAGTGGTACAGGGGGGCAGAGGCAGTTTAAAAATGCTTTCAATTTTATTTTTAGACAAAAAAAAAATGTATACTGTATCTTTCATTTCATCTTGTATCTCTTTTATTGCTATCAGAAAGGATGAACAACATCCCTTCTGATAGCATGGGGCAGTGACAGGTCCTCTTTCTGGAGAGATCTGGGGTCTATTAGACCCCAAATCTCTCCTCTGGCCTCCAAAGCAGCTGATCAAACAAAGATCGATTTGATCAGATGTTTGTTTAGGCCAGTAATGGCTTGCTTACATGAGACCATGTAAGTAGGAGGAACATCATCAGTTTCTCTCACTTTGTCCCAGGAACTGGATGTTGCTGCCCACATGCTTAATGGGACCCCTAATTGCACGGGAGAGCAACGGTGGTGAAACCCCCTTCCACTGCCTGAAAAAGTAATCCATTGGCTTCTTAGCCACTAGGATTACTTTTTCTTTGTGCAGACTCATTGGGGCTAAAAAATAATATCTTGATCATTGCTGCAGCAATGACCAAGATATCACCCTTCCAATCCAATCCAGTACGTTGCTGGACAGGAAGTGGTTAAAGGGGGGGGGGGTTGGGAGGCACATGTTTACTGCCCCCCCCCCCCAAAGGAAAGTGTAAAGTAGCATCTCACTGCGTCTTATGATTATCAGCATTATGGAAATTACACAGGTAGCACAGTCAGCATTTGCTCTGTCATGGATTTGTCAGTGTCACATGGCTTTTGGGTGCTGACTTTGTTAATTGATGGCTGTACTGTGTGTTACAAACTTTAACCCTGTACAGCCATAACAAAGTAAGCACCAAACAGCAATATGACACACTGACAGATCCATGACAGAGCACATGCTGACTGTGCTGCATGTGTGAGTATCATAATGCTGATATTAATGACCTGCTTTGCTGTGTGTAAAACTAATTGAGACAGTGAGCATTCTATCTGCTGTTCTCCACTCACTTTGCAGTGCAGGTGCAGCCACGCTGTCCTCCAGGTTCTTGCGCCCTCTCATCCACTGAGCCGCCTGTCATCTCACCTCAGTCTCGGCAGTCGGCATGGGAGGCGGAGCTAAGCGGAGCCTTGTAGTATCACTCCGCCAGGGAAGGCAGTGGGCAGTGGCAGCCGGGTCTAATTAACTAGCAGCCCAATATGCGGGACTGCTTAATGTACATGCGCCCGAAAAAGGAGAAATAGTCCAAGCGCTGCGCTCACCCCCTGGGCTCCTCTGTAGACCAGATAGGGCCCAGCAAAATGTAATTACACCCCCCCCCCCTTCTCTAAACAAGTATTTGCAGGGGTGAGGTTTAGAAAGATCTAGTTTTTAATATGCAGAAATGACTGTAAAACTTACAGGGCCCCCTGTGCAGTGCCATCTTAAGAGCATTATAGGCCCCCGGGCAATACAGTGCACTGGGGCCCTTTCCACACGATCACCCGCGATTGCACATCAAAAGCAGCTTTACTGTGCCTGTGAATTCAGCCTCACTGTGCCCACCATTGCAGCCTCACTGTGCCCACCATTGCAGCCTCACTGTGCCCACCATTGCAGCCGCACTGTGCGCAACCAATGCAGTCTCACTGTGCCCACCAATGCAGTCTCACTGTGCCCACCAATGCAGTCTCACTGTGCCCACCAATGCAGTCTTACTGTTCCCACCAATGCAGTCTCACTGTGCCCACCAATGCAGTCTCACTGTGCCCACCAATGCAGTCTCACTGTGCCCACCAATGCAGTCTCACTGTGCCCACCAATGCAGTCTCATTGTGCCCAAAATTGCAACATCACTGTGCCAATTAATACAGACTCATCATCGCCTGGTAACACACACACACATACAGCGGGCATCGCCTCATGTGTATCACAGAGCTGGCTGGGTCTGTGTTCGGCGGCCGCGCTGTAACAAGGTCCCACCCCTGTCCCTTTGTGTGATAGGCGGAACCAGGGGCATTGCTAGGTGTGAAAAAGACCAGGGGCTTCAGCCGAAGTCCAAGGCCGGTGGTGGCGGCGGGGGAGGGGTGTTAGGCTCACTTGCTGGTTGCTGCCTGGCTCACCAGTGCCCATCCATGCTGACCACTAAACTGACCTACCAGACCCCTACATTACTGATCCCTCTCCTGACACATACACGGATCCCTCTCCTGACACATACATACACGGATCCCTCTCATGACACATACACGGATCCCTCTCCTGACACATACACGGATCCCTCTCCTGACACATACACGGATCCCTCTCCTGACACATACATACACGGATCCCTCTCCTGACACATACACGGATCCCTCTCCTGACACATACACGGATCCCTCTCCTGACACATACACGGATCCCTCTCCTGACACATACATACACGGATCCCTCTCCTGACACATACATACACGGATCCCTCTCCTGACACATACATACACGGATCCCTCTCCTGACACATACACGGATCCCTCTCCTGACACATACACGGATCCCTCTCCTGACACATACATACACGGATCCCTCTCCTGACACATACACGGATCCCTCTCCTGACACATACACGGATCCCTCTCCTGACACATACATACACGGATCCCTCTCCTGACACATACATACACGGATCCCTCTCCTGACACATACATACACGGATCCCTCTCCTGACACATACATACACGGATCCCTCTCCTGACACATACATACACGGATCCCTCTCCTGACACATACATACACGTATCCCTCTCCTGGCACATACACGGATCCCTCTCCTGACACATACATACACGGATCCCTCTCCTGACACATACATACACGGATCCCTCTCCTGACACATACATACACAGATCCCTCTCCTGACACACACATACACGGATCCCTCTCCTGACACATACACGGATCCCTCTCCTGACACATACACGGATCCCTCTCCTGACACATACACGGATCCCTCTCCTGACACATACACGGATCCCTCTCCTGACACATACACGGATCCCTCTCCTGACACATACATACACGTATCCCTCTCCTGGCACATACACGGATCCCTCTCCTGACACATACATTGAATAGCGCAGCCATAAGATGGAATATTGCATAGGGGATTGTGTATGAGGGCCATCTGAACAATGTCCTCAGAGAGATGCTGCACATAAAGGTTTTGACAATGGCACAGTGAACCAGCCCAATGGCTCAGACCTGTAACAGCCAATGAAGGCTTAAATTATGCATTTGCTGCTGCAGCACCCCTACACAGAGACATACCGGGTACACAGGGAGGGTCACATAAATCAAAGAAAAGTACCCAGAGCACCAGCTGCAAGAAGGGAAATGAATAATGGCATGCCTACGTATACTTCAATAGATAGTGACTGTACCTACCTAAATTTATTGTATAAAAAAAAAAATGATGCTCAAAAATTGTCTACATACAGTCACTCCTCACTATGCTTAGGTATAAGCAGACTAGGAATTGAATAGAAGGTAAGTGGCTGCAGAGCAGTTAAGTGGCAGCAAGTGAAGAGTTAACATAACTTCTCTGCAGAGCACAGTATATGCAGCCTAGGAGTGCTAACATACATTAGACTTATGGCAGAAGCAGGAAGTAAATCAACAGGCTTCATTGTGGGAAACAGCACATCATATACACACTCATATACACACAGACCCATGCAGACAGTGGCGGAACTATAGGGGTCGCTGCGATCGCCATGGCGACTGGGCCCGTTGCTGCAGGGGGCCCTGGGGGCCCCCTGTACACTTCGCTAGGAGGGGCGGCTGAGAGGAGCTCCCCGATCGCCGATTCTAAACTGTAATCGGCAATGTGCAGGGAGCTCCTCACATTAGGCTAAAGTGAAAGTCAAAGCACAGTGTGTGCTCTTTGTCTCCCCCTGCAGTGCAGTACCCGGCAGGAAGAGACAAGGTAGGAGGACTCGTTTTTTTTTGTTGTTTTTTTTAATATAAGATTATCTACTGTATCTGTATATGTGTGCATCATACATGTGTGTGTGTGTGTGTGTGTGTGTGTGTGTGTGTGTGCATGATGTATGTGTGTGTCTGTGTGCAATGCATGATGCATGCATGCATGTGTGTGTTCATGATGCATGTGTGTGTTCATGATGCATGTGTGTGTTCATGATGCATGTGTGTGTTCATGATGCATGTGTGTTCATGATGCATGTGTGTGTTCATGATGCATGTGTGTGTTCATGATGCATGTGTGTGTTCATGATGCATGTGTGTGTTCATGATGCATGTGTGTGTTCATGATGCATGTGTGTGTTCATGATGCATGTGTGTGCGCATGATGCATGTGTGTGTTCATGATGCATGTGTGTGCGCATGATGCATGTGCGTGTTCATGATGCATGTGTGTGCTCATGATGCATGTGTGTGTTCATGATGCATGTGTGTGTTCATGATGCATGTGTGTGTGTGCACGCGCATGTATGTCTGTGTGTGTGGGCATGATGTATGTGTGTGTCTGTGCATGCATGTGTGTGCAATGCATGATGCATGCATGTGTGTGTGTGTGTGTGTGTGTGCGCACGCATGTATGTCTGTGTGTGTGCATGATGCATGTATGTGTATGTTCGTGATGCATGTGTGTGTGCACATGTATGTCTGTGCGTGTGTGTGCACATGTATGTCTGTGTTCATGATGCATGTGTGTGTGTGTGCACATGTATGTCTGTGTGTGTGCATGATGTATGTGTGTGTCTGTGCATGCATGTGTGTGCAATGCATGATGCATGTGTGTGTGTGTGCGCACGCATGTATGTCTGTGTGTGTGCACGATGCATGTATGTCTGTCTGTGTGTGTGTGTGCGTGCATATATGTATGTGTGTGTGCATGTATGTGAGAGTGCATGTATGTGAATGTGCATGTGTTTATCAGTGGCGGTGCGTCCAAAAGGGCGCACAGGTGCCACCCCCTCTCTCCAGCCACTCCCTCTATGACAAATGGATAGATTCATGCATAGCATGATTCTATCCATGGCCCCTGCTGCCACCCCCATATTTAGGTTCCTTTATATGCAGCCACCCACTTGTGACCGGGCCCTGGTGTTCTGCCATCGGGCTCGGAGAAAAGAGCTTTGTCCGGAGGGGGGGGGGGGGGGGCCCTCCATGGTTTCTTGCATCGGGGCCCTGAGCGTTCTAGTTACGCCACTGCATGCAGACACATACAAATCCATACACACACACATACAGCACATCATATACACACTCATATACACACTCATATACACACAGACCCATGCAGACACATACAAATCCATACACACACACATACAGCACAGTAAACTGACCTGCTGAACTTCTGTGTAGACCCCTCACCCCTGGCATTCTCTGCCACACATGGGGGAGGGGGCGTGACTGAGCTGAGACTGAGTGAATGCAGCCAGCAGGAGCCAGGAGGAGAGATCAGTGAGTGAAATCACAGGGCAACTCTAAAGGGCTCTGCAATCACTTGTGCTGCCGAAGGGACTGGTCTGGACCGGAGCCTGGAGGTGTTAAAGGAAGCACAGCTCGATGTGCTCTAGACTGGCTACCATGTGACAGACACCCCCCTCTTCTCACTCTGCCTCCACTGAACCTGTCTAGCCTTTGTCCCAGCCCGCTCTTACCTTACATTTTCAACTTGTAGCCATGAGAAGGGGGGCGGAGCTGGGAGAGAGAGACACTCTGATCAGCTGATGTGGGGCCCCGCCCATCCCCGACATCAGCACTTAGATTTGACAGCTCCGTCCACTCTCACTGCCCAGCGTGCCCATGCGAAAAGATGGCCCTGCCCCTGTGGAGCCGATGGGGGCTGGGCCCAGTACAACAGGGCTGGCTGTACTGCCCTATTAGCGGCCCTGGGTGTCACCCCTCTAGCGGGTGTCACCCGGGCTGCGGCAGCAAAAAAATAAAAAAATCCAAAAAAATAAAAAAAAATCCAAAAAAAAAAAAAACAGGGAGGGTGTCACCCCTCTAGCGGGTGTCACCCGGGTGCGGACCGCACCCCCGCACCCCCCTAGCAACGCCTCTGTATCCAAGAAGTTTTCTAAACTTCCTGTAAGATATGCACTAAGCTGGGGGGCAGTTGAGCAATAATGAGCCTTTGCAAGTGTTGGTAGTTCTCATTATCACAAACATAGATTTTTTATCATGTTTGAAAATCGACTCAATTGTTCAGCATAACTGAAAACTGTGCTATCACCATGTGTGCCTCATCTGAATATTGACTGAATGAGGAAAAACAGTTATAAATCCTAATGGTTTTATAATATAAATATACAGATCTAAATTAGATCTCTGTGTATACCTAACAATACGTTTTATGTAAGCCTTACTACCAACATTTAGAAGATAAGTACACCACAAAAAACATTCCTTAAAAAAAAAAGGTATTTCGGTGTTCAGATTTGTATATACTGTGTGGTTTAACAGTACATGATATATGTCACTTTACTGTATGTGTCAACAGTAAATTTATGACTAAGGGATTCACAGGCCTTTTCCCTTTGCTTTAAATATGTATTTTCTTATCTGAATGTGAAATCAATTTGTTCTCCAAGCTGTTAAGCAATGTCATCCTATCATGTGCTCAAGACTTGGTTGCTCAGTGTAATGGAGAGGTCTTTACAATAACCTTAAAAATACTTATAGAAAGTAACAAGATCATCTTGCAGGTTCTTACCTTCTTGACTCAATTTTGTTTGAGAAACTTATAAAAGTCATTTCTAATCTTTTTTTTCATTTCTCTATTTATAACTCTTCTGTTCACTTCTGAACTTTTTTCAGCTAACTTTATAACCTAAGTGCTAACAATTTGACCATTTAGAGAACATTATTTTGCTTCCTCTTTATAGTTGCCGCATTACATTTAATACTTAAGTGTGCTGATAAATACAAAGATGAAATGCATATAATTTGTATTTCTGTCTATCCAGTTCTGCGATTTACACAGTTCTGACACAACAAACAGCCTGGCCTGGCGGGACAGAATACCTGATTTTTCTTTGTTGCAGTTAAGTAATACCGCACATACATGAGCGGATTTTTCTTTGTAAAAATCTTGGATGGTTTTTCCGACGGAATTCCACTCAAGCTTGGCTTGCATACACACGATCACACAAAAGTTCGCTGAACTTTCGACCGTCAAGAACGCAGTGATGTACAACACTACGACGAGCCGAGAAAATGAAGTTCAATGCTTCCGAGCATGCGTCGAATTGTTTCCGAGCATGCGTAGGAATTTTGTGCATCGGAATTGCTACAGGCGATCGGAATTTCCGATCAGAACTTTTTCCGACCAAAAAATTGAGAACCTGCTCTCAATCTTTTGCTGGCGGAAATTCGGCCAGCAAAAGTCTGATGGAGCATACACACGGTCGCATTTTCTGACCAAAAGCTCTCATCTGTCTTTTGCTCACCAAATTTCCGATCGTGTGAATGTGGCATTACACTTATGGGGCTTTTTCAACCTGCAGCCTTTGATTTGAACAGTGAAAGAAGAGGCAGTAGACTGATGAGCACATCTTTATGTCTTTATGCTCTCTGTTACTATAAGTATTTCAAAACATTTGTATTCAGTCATCTGATTGACTCCCAATCCTTAATTTTTCTTTCTCAGTTTGAACTCTGCTGTGCAGTAACTGCAAGAGGCTGATCAAGTCTGATACTTACATTGCTTTTATTGAAAAGAAAAAAAATATAATAATAATGTATTAATGAATACAGAGCTGCACCTGTTTGTATTTTTTATATCTGCCTGGAGTTCAACTTTATCATTATTGGTTTGTTTGACATTTATAAAAATTTATATAGCAAAGCAGGATTTGTGATTTAAAGCTCTAATGTCTATTAGGCTGACATACACTATATTACCAAAAGTATTGGGACACCTGTCTTTACACGCACATATGAACTTTAATGGCATCCCAGTCTTAAGCCCCATACAAACGGTCAGACTTTTTTATGGATTCTGTCCGATCGGACAATGTTGTTGAAAAATCAGACCGTGCGTATGCACCATCGGACAGTGTACGTCGGATTGTCCGACGGACAAAGTCTTATCTCCTGCTGGAAAGATTTGCCGACAACACGGTCCGATCACACCAAATCCGATCGTGTGTACGGTTGTCCGACCGGACAAAGTGCTACGCATGCTCAGATCACATTACAAGACCAAAGCTATTGGCTACTAGCCTCTACGTAGTCCCGTCGTAGGCAACAAACGTCACCACGTTCAGAATGATCGGATTTTCCGACAACTTTGTCTGACCGTGTGTACGCAAAACCAACATCAGACAAAGTATGACGGACATGGTCCGACGGACCTGGTCCTCGGATAATCCGCGCGTGTGTATGGGGCTTTAGTTTGAAGGGTTCAATATTGAGTTAGCACACCCTTTGCAGCTATCGGCTAACAGCTTCAACTCTTCTGGGAAGGCTGTCCACAATGTTTAGGAGTGTGTCTATGGGAATGTTTGACCATTCTTCCAAAAGCGCATTTGTGAGGTCAGGCACTGACGTGGAAGAGAAGGCCTGGCTCGCAGTCTCCGCTCTAATTCATGCCAAAGGTATTCTATCAGGTTGAGGTCATGACTCTGTGCAAGCCAGTCAAGTTCCTTCACCTCAAAACTCGCTCATCCATATCTTTATGGTCCCTGCTTTGTGCACTGATCCAAATCATTTGGTGGAGGGGGGATTATGGTGTGCGGTTGTTTTTCTGGGGTTGAGCTTTGCCCCTTAGTGCCGGTGAAGAGAACTCTTAAGGCGTCAGCAGACCAAGATATTTTGGACAATTTCATGGTCCCAACTTTGTGGGAACAGTTTGGGGATGGCCCCTTCCTGTTCCAACATGACTACACACCAGTTCACAAAGCAAGGTCCATAAAGACATTGATGAGCGAGTTTTGGCTGGAGGAACATGAATGGCCTGCACAGAGTACCGACTTCAACCCAGAAGAACATCTTTGGGATGAATTAGAGTGGAGACTCCGAGCCAGGCCTGCTCGTTCACATCAGTGCCTAACCCCACAAATGCGCTTCTGGAACAATGGTCAAGCATTCCAATAGACACACTCTTAAACCTTGTGGACAGCCTTCTCAGAAGAGTTGAAGCTGTTATATCTGCAAAGGGTGGGCCACCTCAATATTGAACCTTACAGACTAAGACTGGGATGCCATTAGTTCATATGCGTGTAAAAGCAGGCGTCCCAATACTTTTGGTAATATAGTGTATGTAAGCAAGTCATAATGTTACATGAGGGCTATCTCCTGAAGTCAGATACAGTTATAAACTAAAAGTTTCAAAATATTAATGATAAAAGAAACAAACATTTGTTTAATGTCTGATGACTGCTACTGCTGATATTTAGGTACTTTATTATAGTCTTTGTTCACTGCTTATAATTCCTTTGGGCTGTAGTAATAGAATATCTCCTTAAGAACATCTCTTGAATCTCGCGTTATACTTAGATCTGTCTTGTTTAGCTTTTGGCCAGGAGAAGAAGGCATACCTGAATTTTCCATTCACATCAATGAACATCTCAATATTTGTGCCTGGCTCAAATAGGTCGATTTAATGGTTAACATTACACACATCTTTCAGATAAACCTGGCCCTGGTGAAAGTTTTACAGTCTAAAACCAATTGCATCAAACTAAATATCCTCAACTACTATAACGCCACCTGCAGCTAATATGCAGCTAATTATCCCTCTACCTAAGACCGGGTTCACACTGGTACGACAAACGCTCCAACATTGGGAGCTCATGTCGCATGACGTGTGAAAATCAATGTTTCCCTATGGGAGCCATCTTAAATGGTCCGACACAAGTCAGTCCGACTTTGAAAATGCTCCCTGTACTGCTTTGGTCCAACTTTGATCCTACTTCAGCCCATTGACTATCATTGAAGTCGGATCAAAGTCGGATCAACGTCTTGCATGATCCGACTTTGGCATGCGACTTGTGCTCTGATGATCTTGAGGGGGAACTCCACGCCAAATTTTAAATAAAAAAACGGCATGGGTTCCCCCTCCAAGAGCATACCAGGCCCTTTGGTCTTATATGGATCTTAAGGGGAACCCCCCTATGCCGAAAAAAAAAAAAACGGCATGGGGTACCCCCAAAGTCCATACCAGACCCTTATCCAAGCATGCAGCCCGGCCGGTCAGCAAGCTCCCCCCCTCCTGAACCATACCAGGCTGTATTCCCTCAACATTGGGGGTGGCTGCATTGGGGCAGGGGGGCGCCCTACAGCCCCCCCACCCCAAAGCACCTTGTCCCCATGTTGATGAGGACAAGGGCCTTTTCATGACAACCCTGGCCGTTGGTTGTCGGGGTCTGCGGGCGGGGGGCTTATCGGAATCCGGGAGCCCCCTTTAAAAAAGGGGCCCCCAGATCCCGGTCACCCACCCTAAGTGAATAAGTATGGGGTAAATCGTACCCCTACCTATTCACCTGGGAAAAAAAGTGTCAATAAAAAAAAACATGCTAGACAGGTTTTTAAAGTAATTTATTAGGCAACCCCGTGGGTCTTCTTCTGACTTGGGGGGTCTCTACCAACTTCTCCACTCTCTCCGGCCTCTTCTTACGGTCTCTGGTTCTTCTCCCGCTCTCCGGTGCCTTCTGCCGGGCTCCTCCGCTATCTTCTGCTCTTTTGCCTGCTCTTTTGCTAGCATTGGCATGGTCTTCTCCGTCGTCTTCTTCCCTCCGGTCTTCTTCCGATATTCACACAACGCTCTCTCCCGATGTAATGCCGTGTGCGCGGTGCGCAATGACTTATATAGTCAGTAGGCGTGGTCACCGGGTGATGTCATTCGGTGACCCCGCCCCTTATGTGGTCGCTGCCCCATCATGCCCCGGGCGGCAGTTGGATCCCTGTTCATTGAAAGTCAGACATATGTCGGCTGCAAGTCGCAGGGCAAAGTTGGATCCAAAGTAGAACGGCTGTCCTGTCATACCAGTGTGAACACGGCCTAACAGTCATAATGCACCTATACATTCTTCCAACTCTTATATCCCTTTTGATCTCACATAATGAGCACCTTCTCTTTCAGGAGAAGCACATTAGTCACTCTTAGGTTTTTTTAGCTTTTTTTACTGCCGTTTCCATCCCTGTTGAGGAGATTTCCTGACATGTTGTTACAGCTTCAACTAGTGAAAATAAATATACCCACTGATGACACAGCAGGCAAGAAATACCTGACAGGAGTGCATTAATTGCTGTTTGTTTCTCTGTTCTCTGTTGGGGAAATGTACCCCCAAGTTCTATCCCAGTAAGAGAGAAGAAGAAGTAAGAAGGATTATCTGCAAAGAGCCCCAAAGGGCACAGAGTTCCACCCCTCACTCAATCCAAAACATAAAAAAAAGTCCTGGAGTTGGGCTTTAATGTGGTTTTTAAACCTTAGACATGAAATATGAGCAAAGCACATCCCTCTACAGTGTGTCCCAATTCAGAGCACTAAGTGTCATTTCTGTCTGCTGCTTTATTCCTCTGCTATCAGCATGAGTCCCTTCTGACAGGTTTTCCTGACATTGAGCACACAGCCTGTGATTGACAGCCTCAGCTCTGTTCCTGTGTGTTTTGCGAAGGAAGTGCATCCCTACCCTCCAATCAGCTATCAGAGCTCTCCTCGCTGAGCTCTGCAGTGTTTAATTTCCACTCCTTGCCCCTGTTTTTTGGAAGTTCAGACAAGCTTTAAAAATTCGGCACTTTGAACGGATGTAGAGACGAGAAGACTGCAGATAAACAGGTACAACTTATGTAGGTGGATTTGTTTAATCTCTGGGTATCACCTTTTGAAATATAGAAGCTGGCTGTATTAGATATTTTATCATTTTAATGTTTAAAAAACACACACCCATTTTTTTTCTATTGACCAAGGGAAAAAAATCAGACCATGCACTGAATAAATCCTTCTTTATTTAGTGCACCAAGCTTTTGGGATGCATGTCTAAGAAGAATGTTTAATTATAAAAATTTCTGTCCCTGTTTAGCTTTATTTGACTTAAATATAATGAAAATGCGTCTAATCTATGAAATATTTGGTTGAAAAGTTTAGGGATTAATAACTAGGTGTTGATGGTACACAATTATGTGGCCTCTCAGCAGGTGGGCCCTGGCACAGAGCGGCCGCATATTTGCTTACCAATTTCCAGACAAAGCTGTGCCGAGAGCACGCACCCAGCACACTCCCAGCACAATTTCTGCCGGCTAACCAAAAGCTCCCGATCGCTTCTTGCGAATGTGCGCTTTCCGATCATGTGATCTCTGTGACAGCCAATCACGACAGTCACATGATCATAAACCCTGCCCCACCTCCCCACATCTGAAACCTCTTAAAGGGCAGGGAGGCGCTGGCGCAAAGGGGTTAAAGAATAGACAGTCAAGTAAAGAGTTACTTTTTTTTAAGTATCAAATGATAACAAAATTAGTTTGTACAATCAGATAGACATGTGCGTTGTCAATAAATGTATTCCGTTCCATATTAAAATTAATTTGTGTCCAAAATTCAATTCGGATTCGTACGAAATATGAATTTTCATTAGATTTGTAAACTTTTCGTTATGATGAATTTATCATTATGAGGGGCTCCCACCATCCCTGTGCTGTGCTGACTTCCTGGGGTTTTTAACTTCATCATAACGAATAATCGTAGTTAACGAACATTCTGTCCAATTCTGTTGTAATGGAATTTGGATCGTATACGAAATTTCATATTTTGTACAAAATTCGTATGCATAAAAATTCTTATTTTCGGATTCGTATGAATGTACGAATTTCCGGAAATTCGTACGAATTTCCGATTCGTATGAAACTAATCGCACATGGCTACAATCAGATTGTATAGTGTATATAGTGTAATTACTAGTTGCGCTTTCAGTGCCATTAATTGGTAACGGCACACCAAACACAGAAGCAAACACACATTTTGGCATGTGAAAAAACTAGTGGCAAATGCTGCAAAAAACACGCAACCCACAAAACGGCAACATGTCCCATAAGCCACATATAGCACAGACCATTTAAATCAACGGACTGCCCTATGCGCGTCACAGGAAAAACAAGCCACAAAATGTTCACTCCCACTATATTAAATGTGAATGGGGCCTGAAAGTGAAATTGAAAACGCATGTGGGAATGCTAGTTCCCGCTATGCAGAGTTGTTAATGGGGCTTGGCAGCTGAGTGTTTCTGTCCAATCCCTCCTATGTACTTGTATAAAGATGGCCATACACTATTCAATATGATTGTATATTTAGTGAGAGGGGTGATCACTGATTGATTGCATTTCATTTAAAAAACGTGCACCTGGGAAAGGGTGGGTGGCTGATGCAGGGTGTGTGCTAATGAGGTCAGCTGGTCATGACCTACAGTCTGTAAGGACGTAAGACAGAAGACAGCTGGGGAAAGCAATAGATATGTTTGGAATCATGGATGTAGGACAGTAAGGTAAGTGTCTGTAGATTTTATGGAAAGCGTTGATATTTTTGCAAAAAAGGTATTATTGGTACATAGGGGAGCTGGAATAAATAGGGGAGCTGGAATAAAAAAAAAAAAGGTGAACTTAGCCTCTAAAGTGGTTGTATAGTTATTTTTTTGCACTTTGACCTACAGGTAAGCCTATAATAAGGCTTACCTGTAGTTAAAAAGAATATTTCCTTAAAGGGGTTGTAAAGGTATTTATTTTAATTTTTTTAAATAACAAACATGTTATACTTACCTCCACTGTGCAGCTCGTTTTGCACAGAGTGGCCCCGAACCTGGTCTTCTGAGGTCCCTCGGTGACTGTCTCCGCTCCCCCCTGCAAGTACTTCTCACATTCATGTGAGCTCCCTTGCATGGTGAGAAGTACTTACGGGCGCGCTCCCGTGATACAGCCGACGGCCATATCCACTCACTGTATCACTTGGCCCCGCGCCCTGGCACACCGCGTCATTGGATGTGATTGACAGCAGCACGAGCCAATGGCTGCGCTGCTTTCAATCCATCCACTGTAACCAATCAGCAGCCAGGCTGATCGGCGAAGAGGATGTCGGGTGCAAGCGCGGGACTTTCGAGGGGTCAGGTAAGTATAACGGGGGGGGCTGGGGGGGGGGCGGTATTGTCTGATGTTTTTTCACCTTAATGCATAGAATGCATTAAGGTGAAAAAATGTTTACCTTTAACCTGTATTCCCCTTGCATGCAGCCGCTGACTTCAGTTTCCCGGCTGAAAGGTCCGGCATCGTGACGAGATCGTGGCTCTGGCCACTCACAGCGCCGGAGCCACGATACATGTGGAAGACACGCCAAGGGAAAATGTCAGCTCCCTCGGCGTGGACCGAGACTACCTTCCGACACCTCGTTCTAAGGTAAGTATTTCATAATGAACTAGTATGCGGTGCATACTAGCTCATTATGCCTTTTGCCTTACAGGTTTAAAAAAAAAAAAATGCGGGTTTACTACCGCTTTAAATATATTTGAGTTTCTTATAGGTCTCCTATTTCAATTATCACATTATTATCCAATTTCCATGTAACACACCTACATATTTACCTTGACACGAACTACAATTCATCGAAATCAGGACAATTACATTACATATTATTTCTATGATGTTCTTTAGTTTAGTTCTTCTTCATCCAGCACTTGTCAAGGTTTTTTTCCTTGTCTTATTGCTCTTTGTTAGAAGCATAATGAAAGTGGTAGGAGCAATAGAGGTCAGAGCGTTGCACGTCACATTCCATGCGGACAGCTGTCTTCTTTTTCAGCGGACAGTCATGCCTACAGTATATAGATCCAATAACAGACCTCAGCATGGACTGGTCACTGCTTTGGTTACATAGGGCAATTCCATCTTTGATCATTGCAAGGGCATGAAATATTTACCAAGAATAAATGCAAAGGTGAAGTATCTGCTTTCTGAGTCCTCGTATCTACTTAGTGTAATGAAATCTAATATTTAAAGGGCATGACTTCCCCTCCATTCTAGATTTCATTAATCATATTTTCTTGCTTTTGCATGAAAGCAGCCATTCATGTATGTCATATTTTTTCTCATTTATAATATAATGTTTCTTTTTTGAAAAAAGGTGCATAAAATCAGTACTAAGAATTTTTAATAATGAGAACACATGTGACAAAATGTAATTTTAGTTGATGCATAAAATGTAAAACAATTATTTTAATGTATGCTATTTTAGCAATTATTTTTTATTTATTTTTTACAGTTAAGATTTTATCTACATCAAAAAAGTAAATGCATTCAAATCAATTGCACTATTAGGAAGAATGTGAAAATGATGAAGTTTCATGTTTGCATCTTATATGACATTTAAAAAGGCCATCAAGATGTCAAATATATATTTTAGAGTTTTAACAATTTTTCTTCATTCTTATTGCATATTTTTTAAAGGAAAACTATTTTTATTAATTTTATACTATAGTTATATTAACCACTTGCCGACCGCCGCACACAGATGTACGACGGCAGAATGGCACAGGCAGGCAAATGGGCGTACCTGTACGTCGCCTTGAATTTTCCGCCTATCGGGCGTGTGTGCACCTGCCGCATGCCGCCGGAGCGTGCCCGCAGTTCCCGGGGACACTATGTTCGCTGGCGGCCTGCGATTGAGGTGTGGAGAGGCAGAATGGGGAGATGCCTTTGTAAACAAAGCATTTCCCTGTTCTGCCTTGTGACATGACAGGGATCTACCGCTCCCTGTCATCGGGAGCAGTGATCTCTGTCATGTCAGTGGAAGCCCACCCCCCCACAGTTAGAATTGCTCCCTAGGACACACTTAACCCCTTGATCGCCCCTAGTGTTTAACCCCTTCCCTGCCAGTGTCATTTACACAGTAATCCGGGCATTTTTATAGCACTGATCACTGTATAAATGACAATGGTCCCAAAATAGTGTCAAAAGTGTCTGATGTGTCCGCCATATTGTCACAGACACAATAAAAATTGCAGATCGCCCCCATTACTACTACTAAAAAAAAAAAAAATAATAAAAAATGACATAAATCTATCCCCTATTTTGTAGACGCTATAACTTTTGCACAAACCAATCAATATACGCTTATTGGGATTTTTTTTTTTTTTTTTACCAAAAATATGTAGAAGAATATGTATCGGCCTAAACTGAGAAAGAAATTATTGTTTTTATATATATTTTGGGGATATTTATTATAGCAAAAAGTACAAAATATTGTGTTTTTTTTCAAGATTGTCGCTCTTTTATTGTTTATAGCGCAAAAAATAAAAGCCGTACAGGTCATCAAATACCACCAAAAGAAAACTCTATTTGTGGGGAAAAAAAGAATGTCAATTTTGTTTGGGTACAACGTCGCACGAACGCGCAATTGTCAATTAAAGTGGGGCAGTGCCGAATCGCAAAAATGCTCTGGTCAGGAATGGGGTAAAATCTTCCGGGGCTAAAGTGGTTAAGGTGGGTCATATAAGTGGTATCATTTCTCTACCCATTAACTGCTTGCCAACTGTATACTTTATATATACAGTGGCAAGGCGGCTCTCCTGCGCTGGATCGTGTACACAGTACGTGATCCAGCACTTTTGGGTTGGGGGCTTGCAGGAATGTCGCCGGCAGCACGCTCCCACTGTGATTATTCACAGCGGGAGCCAATCAGTGGGTACAGCGCACTCAATGTCCGCCGGCACCAGCTGATTATTCGTTACCAGTGTTAATTTTGTCGACTAAAATATTTTAGTCAACTAAATGAATACTATTTTATTTGAATAAAATATGACTAAAACAACTGAGATGACTAAAATTTGACCAAAACTAAAATGGCATATTAGTCAAAAGACTAAAATGGGACTAAAACTAAAATGCCATTTTAGTCATGTTGCCTTATGAGTTTATGGGAAATTTCCATTAATCGCTGTAAAATATTGTAATTAGGAATATACATCATTTAGCTTGTATCTATGCAGGCCGGAAGATAGTATCTTCACACATATCTGTGAGAAGACCAGACAAGACGGGGCCCAGGCTTTTGTGTACAAACAAGGGGATTCAAACCTCATTGTTTTACACATACTCACTTCAAAGGATCCCATGCTGGGATATGCAATGAAGGGAGACTAATGCCCTGTACACACGATCGGACATTCCGACAACAAAATCCCATGTTTTTTTCCAACGAATGTTGGCTCAAACTTGTCTTGTATACACACAGTCACACAAAGTTGGTCGGAAATTCCGAACGCCAAGAACGCGGTGACGTACAACACGTACGACGAGCCAAGAAAAATTAAGTTCAAGTTCAATAGCCAGTGCTGCTCTTCTGCTTTGTATCGGAGCATGTGTGGCTTTTTTGTGCAATGGAATTGTCTACACACGATCGGAATTTCCAATGGATTTTGTTGTCGGAAAACTTGAGAACCAGATCTCAAATTTTTTTTTTTTTGTAATTCCTTTATTTATTTTCAAAATGGTACAGCATAACAATTACAGAATAACGATGACAATGCTTATAGTAAAGAAACAAAACAAAACAGTAACATGTAGCAAATTGGGTTAGATGTTGTACCAGCTTCGTCGTGTGGCGCTTCCCCCGGTTTGGCACCCTGTGGTCTATAAGTGTGGTTGCGGGTGGAAATTAAACTGCACGTGTGCCACCCCGGGAAGGAGCCCCCACACTGTTTCCTTAATAACCCATATGTCGGTGCGGCTGCCACGGCCACACTGTGAGAAACTACTCCGTCTGTCTGGGAGATTGGTCCACCAGACAGCCGGGCCCAGCCATGTGGCACAAGAGACGAGTAATGTATATAAGATATGCATATTATCTGGCTAAACCGGCCCATGGCTGGGGGGAACTTAAAAAAGGGGGGAAAAAAAAAATATGTAGGATGGGGAGGGGTGAAAGGGGGTGGAGAGAGAGAGGGAAAGGGGAAGTGAAAAGGGGTAAAGGTGGAGGTGGTGGTGCCTCCCTGACCTTGCGGGAGATTCAGCTGCGTGGATTAATCAGGACATGCAACCTCACGGAGGTATGCTTCAGTGTATATGTATTGAATCCAAGGTCGCCATGTCTCCGAAAAGGCCTCCTCTCTGCCATGCAGGGTGGCAGTGAGGTCTTCCATGTTCCTCAGTTCATTGACCTTGGCATACCACATAGATTTTGATGGTGGAATCTCCGATCTCCAGCGCAGGGGGATGCATGCCTTGGCAGCATTTAAGAGCTGAATGGTAAGGGATGCTTTGTACTTCTTAATGGGTCGCTTAGAGAGATGCAGCAGGCAGGCCCCGGGATCCCCCTCTAGGATAGCACCAGTCAAGTGCTCGATCGTGCTTGTCACCTCTCGCCAGTAGGGTTTGATTTTGGGGCAATCCCAGAAAATGTGGAGCATCGTTCCCTCCTCCAGACCGCAGCGCCAGCAAAGGCTGGAAACCTGCGGGAAGAGGCGATGCAGAGTGGTAGGCACTCTGTACCATCGAGTCATAATTTTATAACAGGTCTCTTGGACTCTCGTGGCTATGGATGACTTCTGGGCAAAGTGCAGGATCTTGTCCTTTTGTGAGTCATTGAGTTGGATTCCTAGATCGGCCTCCCATTTAGAGAGGAAGGGGGGCGAAAACCCTTCTGTTGGTGAGATCAGGGAGGAATAGATAAGAGACAGACAATGACGAATCGGTTCTCTGCGGTGACAAATTTGCTCCAGCTCTGTGAGAGGGCGCGATATGCCCGGTGTCCGTGCACACCGGCGCAGGAAATTACGCAGTTGGAGACCACTCCAGAAGTCCAGTGGGGGGTCAGTAGCATATATCCCTGCCTCTGCTACGAGTCGGCCGTCTGTGCCCAAGAAGTCATGGAGGTGGAGCCGCTCCTTTGCAGTCAGGCGTCCCAGAATAGGGTTCATACAGCCAGGAGGGAAATCGGGGTTACCCAAGATTGGTACCATGGGGGAGGGTATTGGGGATACTGAGGAGTGCCGAAAGGCATCCCTGGCCACCTGTATGGTGCTGCCAAGTGTGGGGTGGTTGGTGAGGTCCCTCGGGATAGGGGTGGCGGTCCACGGCCAACTCTTGGCCATGCCGCCAGAGTCCTCCAGCTCCATTGCCACCCACTGTTTAGCTTCTGCGTGGCAATGCCAGTCGACCACTCTAGTAAGATGGGTCGCCCTGTAGTAGGCTTTTATATCTGGGAGGCCCACCCCTCCCCTGTGCTTTGCCATGTGTAGGAGTTGCAGTCTAATACGCGGCTTTCGGTGTGACCAGACGAAGGCTCGAAACATCGCGTCGATTCGTTTAAAGAAAAGCGGTGGGATACGGATAGGGAGTGCTTGTAGTAGGTATAATACCCTGGGTAGGGCCGTCATCTTAATGGCATTGCATCGTCCGAACCACGTTAAAGTAAGGGAATGCCAGTGAAGGAGATCTGTGTTGAGTCGGAGAAGAAGAGGGGCGAAGTTTGCCTGATACAGGTCCGAGGGGTCTGGACTAATTTCAACGCCTAGATAGGGGATAGTGTTGGTCGCCCAGCGTAGCTGGTACTCTGAGCGCAGGCGGCGGATCGTGTCTTTGTCCACAGAGATATTAAGGAGGGAGGACTTAGACAGGTTGATTTGGAAGGACGAGAGGGCCCCGTACTCCTGTAGGGAGTGGAGTAGGTTAGGGAGTGAATTGAGCGGGTCTGTTAGAAAGAAAATTAGGTCATCCGCAAATGCGGCCACCTTGTGCGGCCCGGAGGGTTTGTGGTAACCAGTAATGTTTGTGTTCGCCCTTATTCTGCATAAGAGGGGCTCCAGGGATAGTATAAAGATCAGCGGGGATAGGGGGCAGCCCTGTCGCGTACCATTGCGGATGTTAAAGTAGCTGGACCTAGTCTCGTTGACTTTGACTGCAGCTGTAGGATGGGAGTAGAGGGAAAGGATCCAACTGAGCATCGAGGAGCGTAGCCCAATATGTTCTAAGGTGGCCTGGATGAAGGACCAGTCTACGCGGTCAAATGCCTTCTCCGCGTCGGTTGACAGCAGGAGAAGGGGCCGACCTGATGACCTGGCCGCGTGAATTAGGTTTATCACCCTGATGGTGTTGTCCCGTGGTTCCCGTTGTGGAACGAAGCCCGCCTGGTCCCTGTGAATCAAGCTTGGTATGTGTGAGAGTATCCTATTGGCCAGTACCTTGGCGAACAATTTAAGGTCGGTATTTAAGAGAGCTATTGGCCGGTAGCTTCCGCATCTCAGTGGATCCTTCCCCTCCTTTGGGATGAGGGAAATGTAGGCCCTCAAGGTGTCTATCGGGAAGGAGTTACCCTCTGTAATTGAATTGAGGGCCGATACCAAGGGCCGGGAGAGGGTCTCAAAGAAAGTTTTGTAATATGATGGAGTGAAGCCGTCAGGGCCGGGGGCCTTCTTCGGTTTCGAGGTGGCCAGTGCCACCCCCAACTCCTCCGTAGTAATGGGTTGCTCCAACTCCTCCTGGACCGCGGCCGAAAGAGACGGCATGCCGGATGTGGCCACATATGATTGTGGGGTGAAACCTCCAGAAGAGTTGTGGTCATCCGACTGTGGCCTGTCTAAGTTATAAAGGCCTTCATAGAATGACCGGAACTCTGCTGCCATATCTGACGATGTGGACACTTTCTGGCCCGCGGATGTCAGTATGTGGGGGATATAGGTTTTGGAGCGAGGGCCTCGTAGTGCCCTGGCCAACAACGTGCCGGGTTTATTTGAAAATTCGTACATCGTACGATGTGCCCAGGCCAGTTTTTGTTTCGTTTTGTGAAACAGTATCGAGCGGAGTTCTTCACGTGCTTTGAGAAGTTCCTGGTAAGTAGCCCGTGCTAGACTGGCTTTATGGGCACTCTCTAGGGAACGGATCTGGGCAAGGAGTTCGTCTGCACGTCGTGTTCTGTCCCGTTTAATGCGAGCCCCTATTTTAATTAGGGTGCCCCTTACAACCGTCTTATGGGCCTCCCAAACTGTCAGGGGGTTAGCAACTGAGGCTGTATTAATAGAGAAATACTCCTGCAGTGTGGCCAGTACCTCTAACCGGGTCTCTTCCGACTGTAGCAGAGTCTCATTCAGTCTCCATGAGGGAGGGGTCTGAGCCACCGGCCCCATCTGAAGAGTAAGGTGTATCGGCGCATGATCCGAGAACGATATGACATCGATGGCGGTAGAGACCACCCTGGATAAGTCCTTGTGCGACAGTAACAGATAGTCCAATCTCGAGTAGGAGTGGTGGACTTGAGAGAAAAATGAATAATCTCGTGCCTGGGGATGTAATAGTCGCCAGGGGTCAATCAGGCGCAATGCCTGGAGGTCTGTTTTCATCCGCTTGAGGCGTGCGTATGAAAGATGGGAGGCACCGCGTGAGGCGTCTAGTAGAGGATCCATAGTAAAATTGAGGTCTCCCCCAAAGATTAGCATTCCCTCTGCGAATTCCAGCAGCTGAGGTAGCAGCTTCCGCAAGAATTGCGGGTGATCTGCGTTGGGGAAGTAAACGTTGGCGAAGGTGACCTGCTCGTTGAGCACCTTCCCTTTTAGAAGGAGGAAGCGTCCCTGCGGATCTACCCGCAGCGCCCCAAACGTCCACGGAACCGATTTTGCCAGGAGGATGCTGACCCCCTTGGACTTGGAGATGGGTGAAGTGCTGTGGTATGCCGTTGGGAAGGCCCCATTTGTCAATTTAGGGATGCGTTCACCATGGAAATGCGTTTCCTGTAGGAAGGCAATTTGTGTCCTGCCTTTGCGCAGGTCAGCTAGAAGCTGCGAGCGTTTTTCTGGCACATTAAGGCCACGTACATTTAGAGAGGTGACCTTCAGAAGACCCATGGCGCCTTCTGGCTTGGTGGCGACCACTGTTTGCGAGGTGGAGGGAGCAACTGCCCCCTGCCTGGGGTCTCAACGGAGGGCACCACCACCTCGTGAGGGAGGGGAGGGTAGAGGGTGGACCAGGAGGGAGAGGAAAGAGGGTGGGGAGGGAAGGGGGGGGAAAGGGGAGACTAGTCTTTAAACGCAATTTACTCTATGGACCCCCGGTTGGCACTGTCAGTGTCCAAGCGGGGGGCCGCCCTAATTGGGGGTGGCTAGAGCGGCTAGGATTGCTTGGAGTCAAGCAATAGTACAACAGGAAATACTAAAACAAAGAAACATCAGGTTAGGAGATGCACAGGAAGAGAGCAATGAGAACCATGGAGAAAGTAACATAGCATTAGAGCCAACATTAGATCTTAATTGGTTACAGTATGTGAGCTGGTCTTGTGCAAAACTGGTGCTTGTGTAGTGGAAATGGAGATCTGACATCCGAGGCTGCCCACTGTCGATTCGCTGGAGAAAGCTCCACTCACAGAGTGAGCATCCGCCAGTGGAGCGTGCCTATCATCCCCACCCCCCCGCCCTCCGGGTGCCCGGGTTGGGGTGCGGCCCTCACATGTATGCAGACCCTAGCTGTGTTCATGAGATGCATATGGTTAAGGGTGCACACATCAGATTAGACCATTCCAGTATTTACATTAAGCAACCCGAGAGAGGCCTCTCTAACGGACAGACCCCACCATTCCCCCAACTCAAGAAGGCTAATACCCAATGTCTGCCCCGCGGAGGGGGGGGAAGAGCCCAGCGGACCTCCCGACGGGCCCCGCTAACTGGTCCAGAATGCAAAGTCTGGTCCAGGGAGTGTGGTCCGCCCGTCACATCTCGGATTGTGTAGCCAGCCCCCCCCCCCCACACCTCAGTGGGGGGGGGGGGTCTGCTTAAAGTGCGGCCCAGTACTGCAACCTGCAAAACAACAAACAAACAGTGCATAGAAAAAACACCCGTAAGATGGGAATAGACCACCCCCCCTCCCATCAAGAGACCGTACTGGATAATGGGTTCCGTTACTATTAAAGGCATGTGGGGATAGTCAACTCAGCGGGAGGGTGGAGAGAAAAAAAAAATGGAGTCAGCGGGGGCCTTGTCCATCATTGGCCAGGGTCTTGATAGGAGACAGGTCCGTCCCGAGAGGGGCCCCACCAGGGGTAAGTGCAAAAGGTCTTACCAGTCCGTCGAGTAGGCAGTGCGGTCAAGCCTCGGGAGATGCTGGGTGTAGCCTGGGCGCCACACGATCCGGAGCCCGTGAGCGCGAGCGCCGGACCCGTTGCTGTCTGGACTGAGGTGGACCCGGCGTTTCTTGCGTGAGCAGGTAGTCGAACCAGTCAGGAACGCTGACTGCTGGCTTGGCGATGAAACTGAATAGGTCAGGGAGTTGGTCAGGCGAGCGGAGATGGAATTCTGATCCGTGTTTTCGAACGATCAGGTGGAAGGGATGGCCCCAGCGGTATGTGGCTTCGGCTTCCCTCACCACCTCCAGCAGTGGACGTAACAAACCTCGCATAACACGGGTTTGCCTGGAAACATCCGGGAAAATCCGTATATGGGCCCCGTCAAAATCAATTGGGCCCTTCTCCCAGGCCAGGCGTAGGATTTCTTCCTTGATGGTGAAGAAGTGCACCCTGCAAAGGACATCGCGCGGGGGATCCGTGGCAGCAGAGGACCGTGACGTTGAAGGCGGGGCCCTTGGGCCTGGTATGCGGTGGACCCTGTCCAGTTCCAGTTCTGCTGTAGGTGATTTGCCCAGGACTTGGTTCAGGATAGCTACAACAGTGGCACGGAGATCTGGACCCATGGTGGCCTCTGGGATGCCTCGGAGGCGCAAATTGTTCCGCCTGCTCCTATTCTCGCCGTCGTCCAATCGCAGGTGCACATCAACAAGATGGCGGCGAAAAGACCTGTGTTCTGTCTCCAGGGCGGTTATACGGGCGTCAGTGGTGTCGGTAGTGGATTCCAGCACGGTCACCCTCTCCTCCACTGTGTCCACTTGTTGCTTCAGGTCATGCAGCTCCCTGGTGAGGGCATTCACTATTGAGGCTGCCATGGCATTGAGGTCCTGCTTGGTGGGAAGACCTGAGACCATGTCTCTGAGGGATCCCTCTGTAAGGCCACTCGTGCCCCCAGCACTGGCAGTGTGCAGCTGTGTGTCTGTGTCAGGCAGGGCAGGGGACTGTATCGGAGAGTGCATAGGGGGGAGGGAATCATCCTCCACTATTGCTGTCCCAGCCTGTGTGCCCCTCTTACATGCAGCTGTGTATGCGAGGGGGGGAAAGTCCTCCTCTGGTGCTGTGGCCCCCACCTGCGCTCCCCGCTTACTTGCATTTGTGGGCATGAGTGTGGGGAAGTCCTCCTCCATCGCAGCCTGTGCTCCCTTCCTGCTTGTGTTGGCGGCGCTCGTCGGTGGAACTCGTGGCGGCGCCATCTTGGATCGGGTGGCCGGCGAGGAGACCGGGTGCTGCCGCAAGAAGTAGTGCGTAATTTCGTGCCCCCTCCGTTCCTCGGTGGTCGGCGGGTGTTTACCGGCTCCGGGCATGTGAGACTGGCTCTGTGGTGTGCTCTACGGGCGGCTCTCAGCCCGTTCCTGTGCAGAGCTCCTGACGGTGCGTCCTCACGCTATCATAGCTAGGCCACCCAGATCTCAAATTTTGTGTAACCGAAACTCCTAAGGAAAATGTGTGATGGAGCTTACACACAGTCGGAATTTCCAACATCAAGGTCCTATCACACATTTTCCATCGGACAGGGCATTAGGCTTGCCTGGCTTCACAAATTAGTTGCACAATTGCAGCAAGTCCACATTGCATGACTCCAGATCAACTTTCTTTGCAAACATTCTGCAAGTCTGCTGCAAGTTCTGGTTCAGTTATGTTGTGCAATAGTCTTCCCACCACAGGGGCCACTGTGACTTGCAGAGCTCATGCGGTAGATTCACCACTGCAACTTTCCACGCAAATTTGCTACAAATTGGAAAAGTGTCAACTAGAACTTGTGCTTCAAGTGCTCTGCAAGTATACAATTTGCCAGTGAATACGTGCAGCACCTTAACAGACTTACAATTTAACACTGCCACTGCCACCAAGTTTGTGGCAAGTCATTCTTGCTATCTGGGAGGGTAGTGGTAATCACTAGCATATTTAGATGAATTTGACTAACAAATTATCCAAACTCCAGCTAACTCTTTTTAATCAGTTACAGCAATCGTTTTTTTTTTTCCTTTTGCAATAAAGGTCTTCCATAAATGAACAAAAGCTGACCATTGTAAGCACCCCTGTCAGTGTGAAATTGTTTCTCTCAGCACTCTAGCTGCCACTTTTGCTGGACTGCTTGGTCTGTAAAGGAAGTTGAAAAACAACAGAATTACTGATCACATCACCAGGTGAAAAAAAGGCAGAGCGACTAGAAACAAACAAATGAAGCCACCACATTTAAAGCGGAACTAAAGGTAAAAATACATACCTCCATTTCAACAGTCTGACTCTCCCTGGTACCAGGATCTTATCTCTGGGTTATTCTGGGTGCCAGTCTTTGGCCATCTTGATTGGTTAGTGCAGGATGACGTCACTCTTGCACTTGGGCAGGAGTGTCAGTGCAGTCATCCCGGCTTGTGCAGGTCAGTGTACATTCACAAGGGGATTATGAACAGGAAGATAAACTTATTTTATTGCAAAAGAGATATTGTATGTCTCTTCTGCAATAAAAGCTCTGCCTGTTAGCAATTTTTTATTTTGTATCTTTTGGATTGGTAAATTGCAATATATTCCATTTCCAAGGCATTGTACTACAACACAAGTTATGATTCTGTAGACATTTTTGCAGCAGTTAAGATGGCCATGCATATTACAATCTGATTGTTCAAAGTCATTGAATTGATCAATAGCTATGTAGTGCAATTACCTTTCTGACTGGCTATAATTAAATAGATGGTTTAGGTAGGTCCGTGTACTCCTTAGTTGCTGGTAAATCTAAAGGCAATACAAAGATTATGCAATCAGATTATAGTGTAACATGCCATTCATACTTCTTGCAACTTGTAAACAAAAGGACAAATTCTGCTATACATTCTTTCCAGCATACTATGCACATGTAAAACAGGGATTTTAATAAAACAGGGATACAAAGCATTTGCTGGAAAGGGTGTATAGCAGTGTGCATACCTCCCAACTTTTTGAGATGGGAATGAGGGACACCTATCAGAAAAAGTATGCAGGCATAGGACACACCCCTTGCCACGCCCCCTTAGAGGAGAATTGTACAAAAAAACAACAAGATTGGTTAAACGCACAAGTGCCTTTTTTCCTTTATATTGGCTTTTGAAATTTACAAATGCATCAATTTAGGAATCAGATGAAAGGTTTAGCACTGGAAGACTTTTTGATAGATAAAAAGTTCATTTTATATATATCTATATATATCAGACCAAAATGAGGGACAAATGAGGAGGAATGAGGGACAGAGGGACATTGCTCCAAATCAGGGACAGTCCCTCAAATATAGGGACAGTTGGGAGCTATGAGTGTGCAGAGGGTCCATCCAGAATTTGTAATGATAACATGTGGTCACACCCCTTTAGCACCTGATAGTTTAAATACATTACATGTATAAGCTATTGGGATTTGAGCACAGGTATATCTTTTCTCTGTTGTAAACAAAAGGGTCTTCCTCAATTACTCTTCTCCTGTCTTCCTTCAATTGTTATTAGAGCTTAAAGTAGAACTATATTTACCTCAGCTCCAGCGATGTGGCATTCTGGAGCTCCCTGCCAACTGCTGACATCTTCTAATGGCAAGATTACGGGTATCAAGCGCCTGCCGCTTTCATTGGCAGAGCTGATATGACATCACTCTCGCATTGCCGTGTAGGCATTACCGAATTTCTACAGTGAGCTGCACGTGTGCAGCTCACTGTACAGTGGCGAACAGGCAGGTGGGTCATTTTAATGCAGAAGAGAGAATGCATGTTTCTTTTGCATTAAAAATCCTGCCTGTTTGCCCATTTTTGTTTTGACCATAATGTTCTACTTTATATGTATTTTTTTTCCAAGAAATTAAGGGCTATTTAATAGGAATACAATCAACTGTAGTGCGGATGTGCTGGAGCAGAGTCCAGCCAAGGGATCTATTTTAAAACTGCACAACAAAATGGGACAGGTAGATAAAAGACTTGGGAGCAAGATCGGACTGGAAATAAAAACCAGCCCTGGAAATAATTTCATACCAGCCCCATAGCATTATTATACCAGCCTAACAGCATAACATTATTATTTTCTTGCTCATTAAAGGGAAAACCATGCATTTTAAAACACATTTGAAGAGTGTATTATATATAGATAAGACAGATATGAAATCACAGTGCAAACTCCTCTCCAGACCCCCCTCAGAGACTGTAGACATTATAAAAGACAAGAGATGGTCAGAGGTTGCGGACATGATAAAAGAGAGGGTTAGAGGCGGCGGACATGGTACAGGAGATGGTCAGAGGCTGTAGACATGATACTAGACTATGATACCTTTCTTAATAAAGGGGTCATTGAAAGCTTCCCAAAACCTAGAAATAAAATTACAATGCATCAATATTTAAGAAGAAAAATTGGGAGGACCCCACTCTCTTTCACTGTCATAGAGGTGAGCACATACACAGTTTGTCATAAAAAAATAATTTATTAAAAAAAGCAAAAAATATTATTCACATTAAACATCAGGCCATCTAGAATATTTGCCACAATTGATACTTAATCCATAAAAACTTGAAAGATGTTTGTGCATGCAGTAAGCCAACGCATTTCACAGAATCAAAGACTGCTTTTTCTGGGCAGCTCTACATGCATTCCCCAACCTAACATCATGTAACCCTACGTTAACAAAATCTTCTTCCTTGTTCCTTCCCCTCCCTTGCCCCTTTTACCCCCTCCCAACTTCCGAGTCCTCCCTCTCTTCATTCATTACCCACTAATTGGTACACACTGTTATATACAATTAGGCATATTTGGCCTCATACTTTTGCATATATGATGATGTAAAGAATATTTGTATCTGAGTATACGTATCTGGTATTTTAGATCATTATTGGTTGATAACTGCATGGCCTGGGATGTGATCCGATGCCCACCAGACCAGATCGATGACTCTGACATCATTGACTTTCAAGTAGTCAAAATTTTGTAATTTGGTGAGCACTTATAATAATGACATTGTAGTGTATATATACATATGATAAAAATGATAAATTAAATGATACTAATGTTATTCCTATGATGTTCTTTGTAATCTGATTTACAATCTTAGATGCATGTAGAGTTGCCCAGAAGAAGCAGTCTTTGATTCTGCGAAACGCGTCGGCTTACTGCATGCACAAGCATCTTTCAAGTTTTTATGGATTGAGTATTCAATTCAATGTGAATAATATTTTATGCTTTTTGTAATAATTACATTTTTTATGACACTGTGTATATGCTCACCTCTATGACAGTGACATATCCGTGAAAGTCCCATCACCCTATGGGAGAGTGGTGTCCTCTCAATTTTTCTTAAATATTTTCTAGGGATGTGGATATGACACACTGAAGGTTATTTACCAAAGAAAAATCCAATTTCCACTACAAGTGCACTGCAAGTGCATTTGAAAGTGTACTGAAAGTGCACTTGGAAGTGCAGTAGTTGTAGATCCGAGGGGGACATGCAAGGAAAATAAAAAACAGCAGAGCTTCCCCTCATTTCAGATCTACCCCTCAGATTTACAGCGACTGCACTTCCAAGTGCACTGTCAGTGCACTTTCAAGTGCACTTGCAGTGCACTTGTAGTGCAATATGGATTTTTTTCGTAAATAATCCCCACTGTCTCTAGAACTGGTCCAACAACCTAATATATATATATATATATATATATATATATATATATATATATACACACACACACACACACACACACACACACACACACACACAATGCATTAATAGTCTTATTACATGTTTGAGCCCTCAGATTTTCATTAGATGGAAGGGATCCCACTTAAAACAGAAGTCACATTGTGAATGAAGAATCATTTGTTTAATGAGCACCGTGAACCTTCAGAGTTTATTTAAATGGAAGGGGTTCCAACTTAAGAGAGGGGTCACTAACAACTTTCCAAACCATAGAAACAATGTGCCCAGGCCTCAATATTTTTAATAATAGAACTGTAATGCCCCATACACACGGTCGGAAAATCCGACCACAAAATCCATCGGATTTTTCCCGACGGATTTTGTCCGACACTGGTGTTGCATACACACGGTCGGACAAAGTTGTCGGAAAATCCGATCATTCCGAACGTGGTGACGTTTGTTGCCTATGACGGGACTACGTAGAGGCTAGTAGCCAATAGCTTTGGTCTTGTAATGTGATCTAAGCATGCGTGGCACTTTGTCCGTCGGAATTCGCTACACACGATCGGAAAAAGTCCGATAGGACTTTGTTGTCGGAAAATTTGAGAGCAGGAGATAAAACTTTGTCCGTCGGAAAATCCGACGGAAAAAGTCAGATGGAGCCTACACACGGTCGGAATTTCCGACAACATTGTCCGATAGGACATTTTCCGTCGGAAAATCCGACCGTGTGTACGGGGCATAAGAATTAGAGTTGATAGACATTAGGCTTGTGTTGATGGTATCAGTTTGAGATGCTTATGAGATCACTCAGAATTCACTGACAGGTGCACTTGACCTGAAGTTGACCTCCTTCTGACCTGCAATGGACCTGCTTTAGGTGGGTATTACATTCCTATAGACTTGTATAAGAAAAAATGCAAAACACATCTGATGCAAACAAAAGGTCAGGTCTTAACTGTGACCTCCTAAGAACAATAAGGACATGTGGTTTGAAGATTGTACTTTCTACCTTCACTCTAAACACTTAAACAATTGATATACTATACAAAATTCATACTATAATATAAAGTAACATACTATAAACTAAATGTATAAAAAATACTGCTATTTCAGTGTATACCACATCAAAATTGTTTTTACTGCCCTATAAAACATTCTTAATCAATAAATTAACAATCATGTGACTGAATAAAAATATTTAAGTTTAAATTAAATTATTAAAAAAACATTTTTTAGCTGGAATCGGCGACTTGGCATTTCAGAAGTTTGCCTTAAACCCAGATCCTCACCCCCACCCCTTTCCTTTCCTCTGATCACAATGCAGAGAGGTAGTAATTGAAACCACTGTAAGCATAATCATTTAACTAGCTAAGTAAAATGGTTTCATTGATCAGGCCTGTGGTTGTGAATGAAAATTTAACACCGATGGTTTCAACCGGAACTCTTTTTTTTTTTTTTTTGCTTAAACATTGGGTGCTAAATGACTGTAATACTACTCCACTGGAAAGCATTCAACATAGGTCAATGCTGAAGGGCACTGCAAATGTGTGTGGGGTGAAATTAGAATTATTGAAAACCTTTTGTTCAATGAAAAACGTTGTTAAAAATAAATTCTCCATAAAATAATTACTAGAATCTATGTTTTTTTGTATAAATACAGATCTAATATATGAATAAACCTAATATTGCAATAACTATCAATTATAATCATTCAAGCACTAAAAAAAGGATAAACTATAGATGGAATTAATAATTTCTTTATAGTTCTGATACAGTCATTTTTCTTTTTTTTAATTAGTTGCTGCTTTTTCTTAACTGATCAAAGCTATTAAAATATCACGTCTGCGCTTTTATTTCACAAAATTATGTTTTTTTTTTTTTTTAAATCATATATATAGCAAACAAAAAACACAGATGAATACATTATCAGGAAAGCAAAAATTAAGAATTGCAAAGGGATGCTTTTAAATATATTGTTCACCAAAAAGTCAATTGTTAACATAAAATGAAAAAAAATAAAAAAAAATAAACATCGCAATAGGATGACTAAAAAAAATAAGGAATAAAGTTATTGTAAACTTATAACATTTCTTAATGACTTCGATCCAGACTATTTTTTTTTTTTCCTTATTTTTTTTAACTCTATGGTGTTTGACAAAGCTGTCATGTGATATTAAACATGATCTCAAATCTGTGAACACGAACCTTTGCCCTTGCTTTCAAATCTGAAATTTAAATTTGGCTTGCTTACAAAATGCCTTGGACAGACTAGGTCTGAAAGTTTGCACTCCAGTTTGAATTGAAATGGTACAATGCTGGGGTCAGCTTAACACAAAACATCAGGGCCACTAGACATAACACAGACTCTTTATTTCTAAACACCATTATAGTAGTTGGCAGGCCCATCCCCCTAGTCTCAAATGTACATGAACTTTCATTTAATCTTTGAAAGCTTTTGCACATTCATTCACAGCCTGTCTGTTTATTATTTATTAATTTGATTTTGCAGCTAGAGCTGTGTCTTTGGAATTTGCCTTTAAGTGCAATTGTGTATAACACCAAGAATACATTTGTGTTTATTTTGTAGAAAATGATACAAATGTATGAATTTATTATTTCTTTATAATTAAGACATTGAGTACTGTCCGTTTCTATTAACTCAATAAATATTTGATTACTGCGTTTGGTATTTTGTTTAATGTAGAAAAATAGTTTTAGGGTTGGAGTATTATTTTCAACAATTTATGCTATTTTCGGTTTATTTACATGAATCTAGGTCTGTTAAAAACGTAAAAGAAAAAGATATTTGCTGCAAATTGTATCTGATGACAAAATGTTTAAAAACAGTACGGATAAATACTGCATTTGTGTAACCATGCAAATACATAAGTACAATGTCGTATATAAACCAGAGACATGCTTATAAATAAATTGTATGTTTTAAACTGTGAATTTAACCTTATGCAATTCCGACACGCAAAATCGTACACACGATCAGACATTCCGACAACAAAATCCCATGTTTTTTTTCCGACGGGTGTTGGCTCAAACTTGTCTTGCATACACACGGTCGCACAAAGTTGGTCGTAAATTCCGAACGTCAAGAATTCAGTGACGTACAACAGGTACGACGAGCCAAGAAAAAATGATGTTCAATAGCCAGTGCTGCTCTTCTGCTTGATTCGGAGCATGCGTGGCAATTCGTGCGTCGGAATTGTCTACACATGTTCAGAATTTCCGACAACGGATTTTGTTGTCGGAAAATTTGAGAACCAGAGCTCAAATTGGCTTTTCGGTATGGTTCCTTTTAGCCACATTTTACCAAGCATAGCTATGGAAGGTGCATTTTGCTAGAAAACACCAAACTTCCATCAAGCAGGATGCACCAGTTTACAAAAATGGGATTGCATTCATATTTAGCTTAGAATACCTTAACACATTTTGTAAAATGTCTTAACCCCTTCCCACCAAGCGTATATATACTATATTGCCAAAAGTATTGGGACACCTGCCTTTACACGCATATGAACTTTAATAGCATCCCAGTCATAGTCCGTAGGGTTCAATATTGAGTTGCCCCACCCTTTGCAGCTATAACAGCTTCAGCTCTTCCGGGAATGCTGTCCACAAGTTTTAGGAGTGTGTCTCATGCCGTGTACACACGATCGGAATTCTCGTCGGAAAAAGCTCTGATGGTTTTCCCGTTGGAATTCCGACGGAATTCCGCTCAAACTGTCTTGCCTACACACGGTCACACCAAATTCCGACGATCAATAACACTGCGACATACAACACGTTCTAAGGCACTATAAAAGGGAAGTTTAATGCTTCCGAGCATGCGTCGAATTGTTTCCGAGCATGCGTCTGAATTTTGCGCGTCGGAATTGCATACACACGATCAGAATTTCAGATAGAACGTTTTTCCGTCTGAAAAATTAAGAACAGGCTCTCAATCTAAAGTTTGTCGGAAATGCCGACAGAAAAAGACCGATGGGCATACACACGGTCGGAAAATCCGATGAAAAGCTCCCATCAGACTGTTTCCTGAAATCAGGATCTGTGAGTAGATATAGATATTCAACATCTTACTAACAGGGTTGAAAAGGTGGAGGATGAACTCACTTCTACAGAAAAACTAGCTCATAAGCTCCAAACTCAGGTCATCACTCAAAGCTCAACAATAATGGGTATTCAGAGACACCTAGAGGATCTAGATAACGGGAGTCATAGAAACAATGTCAGGTTTAAAGACCTCCCAGTAGCTACAAACCAGGAAGACCTAAAAGATATCCTGCAGGCAATCTTCAATAACATTTTCAGTGTAACTTTCTCTCACCAGATTGAAATGGATCACACTCATGAGGCATTTTACCCAGGAGGTCATCTGTTCCAACCCAGAGACTTGATCTGCAGGCTACATTCATATTCCTTCAATGAAGGCATTATATGCAAAACGCACAACAAGTGAAATATAGAATTTGATGGAGCATCAATACAACTTTACTGAGATCTCTCCTGACTTACTCTACACAAATGTATACTGCTTCAACCATTCTTAAGGCTGGATTTACTCTAGTCTGGTGCAAATTGCAGCTCCGGTTTCCCTGAGAAGATAAAAAATGATTCATTCAGTGATTCCTCTCCATTGTAGCAGCGGATCGGCTGATCAGGGAGAGGGAGATGTGTAGGAGGAGAGAATTCCTGTTCAGAACACCGCACTGCCTAGAAAACGCATACAAATTTTGTGCAATGCGGAGTGCAGATGCAACGCACATATGTGAACCATACCTATGTAAAATAACATGTTTTCAAATGTTCTGTGGTATAAGCCACATCCAATTAGCAATAGTGTGAACCCAGCCTTAAGTGATTGTAAACTATCACCTTGTAAAAAAAAACATTTAGTCTAAAATAGAAATGAAAGTAAAACACTTGTGTATAGATATAAAAAAAAAACATTCTAAATACCTTTTTTTCCCCTTTTTAATTATTGATCACGTTCTGTTTGTTCCCTCTGTTCTTAGCTGCATAAGAGCTGGGGGAGGAGAAGCAACAGCACACTGATCTTCTCAGTAAATGACTGTGCAGGGGGGACATGTCAGGACCAGTCTGATCATCGAAGGAGAGGAGGCTGAGTTCCCAGCACAGCTAGAGAACTGACCACAGTGTGTTCTCCTGTTTAGTGTGGTCAGTTTTTAATAGGAAAGCAGAGGGACTAGCATGAACACCAGGGATTTCACCCAAAGGAAGAAATACAAAGAGAACAGGATCATTTTTCATGCAAGTACACGGTACAACAGGCACATATCAGGAATAGGAAATGTTGGAGTAACAAACACTTTAACTACCTTAAGAAATTCCAACATTCCTTACTCCTGGGGATTCCCATTCTCTCTGACAGCTCGAATGACAAATCCTCCATGATTAAAATCCCAGAAGACATTCCTGCTTTTCCTGAGGACATGGGCATTCCATCTCCAAAACTCCAAGGCTGGCATCCACTTCCCCTTACTGCCTAATGGAATACAGTACCTACTTGGCAGAAAGTCATCCCAGGAAAGAATCCAGGGTTATCAGAGATCTTCATCTAATTAGGTTGCTAAATTCCAATTTTACCTGAGCTTTCCTCGGAAGCAAATGCCCTTCAATTCACCTTCAGATTACACTTTAACCTTGATGGTGTCACAATTCCGCTACAAATTTGCCACCTTTAATGTTAATGGATTTAACCTGAACACTTACACAGGCCAAAAATGATATGATTTTCCTTTCTTTCCACTACAGGTGGAAGGAAAGAAAATCAGTCAATTCTGTCATCGCCACAGTCAGTGTTGATGGCGGAATGCCTCCAACTGCGCTATTGTATTCTGCCAGTGAGGGGCACAGGGAGCATTCCTGGCCGGCAGAATACAATGGTTAATGCTAGCCGATGTCAGTAACAGCGTGTGGAAAAATCTGACATGCTGGCCCATATATGGATCAAAATTTTGTTGGTCCCTTCTGAACTGGCCAAATTTGGATCTGTATATGGCTGGCTTAAATGAGGATTAACTTTTAAGGAGCTCAAACCTCTAAATCCTGATGTAATGTTTCTACAAGAAACCGGTATCCAATATTCTACTTTTGCCCAATCAAAAAAAAGTGAGAGTAGCAATTCTGATGAAAAATATTTATCTTTGAAACCCTTGATGACTGTGGCAGATATACAGTTCTGCATGGAAAGTGGAGGACTGACACACTGACCCTGTGCAACTTCTGCCCCTAACACACATCAAATACCAATTATAAAAAAGATATTTACTAAACCGTCCACTTTAACACATGCCTACTTATTTCACTCAAGCTTGGCCTGCATACACACAGTCACACAAAAGTTTGCTGAACTTTTGACCGTCAAGAACACGGTAACGTACAACACTACAACGAGCGGAGAAATTCATTTTACTGCTTCCGAGAATGCGTATGAATTTTGTGCATCTGAATTGGTACAGACAATCAGAATTTTTTTCGACGAAAAATTGAGAACCTGCTCTCAATCTTTTGCTGTGTGTATGATCGTGTGTACGCAGCATAAGACTTCAGTCTGCTTCTCTCCCTGCCCATAGATAAATACATCCAGGGTGACAATCCTCCTCCTAGCAATAAGGCATCCCATTCTCAAAAAATCCAACTATTCCTTAAACAACACTGTTTATTTGACCATTGGAGAATGTTTTATATGACAAAACATACACTAATTGAAAACTTCTTTACTAGCCTCTCTACACTGTGTAACACTATATTATCAGACATGGGTTTCATCACATGGTTGGACCACACCTGCATTGAACTAACGGTACAGTTACACCCCCCCCCCCGGGCCGGGCTGGGAACAAAAACTAGCCCTGGAAATAATTTCATACCAGTCCCATAGCATTATTAAACCAGCCCAACAACATAACGTCATTATTTTCTTGTTCATGAAAGGGAAAACCATGCATTTTAAAGCATATTTGAAGAGTGTATTATATATAGATAAGACAACCACTCTTGACTCCTCTCCAGACATCTCTTTCAATGCAACAGCCCCAAGCTATCACAACCAGACCTGAACTACCTCTATGCTCCTATAACAATTGAGGCGATAAGGTGGCTTATAAAAACTGCACAGTAGCAAAGTACAAGGCACTGAAGGGCTTACTTACTTATATTATAAGACATTTATTCACACACTTCTCTCCCCCATGATCTAGCTATATAATGGGACACAATTATCTCACATGAAGAAATCATGTGGGAAAAAGTGGATTTTCAGGGCACAACATGAGACACATACACGTATATTTCTAAACAATTTTGTTTTATTTAACAAAAGATTAAAAGTAATGAATAAAAGCAGGTCTTTACAAAAAAAGCCACAAATAAGGGAAAGAAGCCCCTAAAGAGTATACCCTCAACTAATACACGGACAAAAGTAGCAATAAATATCCAAAGGTATCTAATACATACACATACAGTGGTGTGAAAAAGTGTTTGCCCCCTTCCTCATTTCCTGTTCCTTTGCATGTTTGTCACACTTAAGTGTTTCGGAACATCAAACCAATTTAAACAATAGTCAAGGACAACACAAGTAAACACAAAATGCAATTTGTAAATGAAGGTGTTTATTATTAAAGGTGAAAAAAAATCCAAACCATCATGGCCCTGTGTGAAAAAGTGATTGCCCCCTAAACCTAATAACTGGTTGGGCCACCCTTAGCAGCAACAACTGCAACCAAGCGTTTGCGATAACGTGCAATGAGGCTTTTACAGCGTCCTGGAGGAATTTTGGCCCACTCATCTTTGCAGAATTGTCCTAATTCAGTTACATTAGAGGGTTTTCGAGCATGAACGGCCTTTTTAAGGTCATACCACAACATCTCAATAGGATTCAGGTCAGGACTTTGGCTAGGCCACTCCAAAGTCTTCATTTTGTTTTTCTTCAGCCATTCGGTGGTGGACTTGCTGGTGTGTTTAGGACCATTGTCCTGCTGCAGAACCCAAGTTCGTTTCAGCTTGAGTACACAAACAGATGGTCGGACATTCTCCTTCAGGATCTCTTGGTAGACAGCAGAATTCATAGTTCCTTTTATCACGACAAGTCTTCCAGGTCCTGAAGCAGCAAAACAGCCCCAGACCATCACACTACCACCACCATATTTTACTGTTGGTATAATGTTCTTTTTCTGAAATGCAGTGTTCCTTCTACGCCAGATATACTTGGACACACACCTTCCAAAGAGTTCCACTTTTGTCTCATCGGTCCACAGAATGTTGTCCCAAAAGTCTTGGGGATCATCAAGATGTGTTGTGGAGAAATTGAGACGAGCTTTGATGTTCTTTTTGCATAGCAGTGGTTTTCTCCTTGGAACTCTGCCATGCAGGCCATTTTTGCCCAGTCTTTTCCTGATGGTGGAGGCATGAACGCTGACCTTAACTGAGGCAAGTAAGGGCCTGCAGTTCCTTGGACGTTGTTGTGGGGTCTTTTGTGACCTCTTGGATGAGTCGTCGCTGCGCTCTTGGGGTAATTTTGGGCGGCCGGCCACTCCTGGGAAGGTTCACCACTGTTCCATGTCTTCGCCATTTGTGGATAATGGCTCTCACCGTGGTTCGCTGGATTCCCAAAGCTTTGGAAATGGCTTTATAACCCTTTCCAGACTGATAGATCTCAATTACTTTCTTTCTCAATTGTTCCTGAATTTCTTTGGGTCTCGGCATGATGTGTAGCTTTTAAGGATCTTCTGGTGGACCTTACTGTGTCAAGCAGCTCCTATTTAAGTGATGCCTTGATTGTGAACAGGTGTGGCAATAATCAGGCCTGGGTGTGGCTAGAGAAATTGAACTCAGGTGTGGACAACCACAGTTATAGTATGTTTTAACAAGGGGGGCAATCACTTTTTCACACAGGGCCATGATGGTTTGGATTTTTTTTCACCTTTAATAATAAACACCTTCATTTACAAATTGCATTTTGTGTTTACTTGTGTTGTCCTTGACTATTGTTTAAATTGGTTTGATGTTCCGAAACACTTAAGTGTGACGAACATGCAAAGGAACAGGAAATGAGGAAGGGGGCAAACACTTTTTCACACCACTGTATCATCCAAATACTCTTAACTGGTTAGATGGTCAAACCGGTTTGACCGTCTAACCGGAAGTCCACTTTTTCTCACATGATTTCTTCATGTGAGATCATTGTGCTCTGTTCACGTTTTGGATATGGCACGCTTTAGAAAGCTGATTTGCTAGTTATATAATGACTTCCTTACGTCTCAGCCAATCCCAACCTCAGTGTTCAGCTCTTATATCATAGTCCTCCCAAAAATTGGCAAAGACCCTTCGGTTGGCACAAATTTCTGAGTAATCATTCTTTAAATCCGAGTTTAAAAATTCTGATACCTGGCAGTGATGGGCACTGATAGCTGGCAGTGATGGGCACTGATAGTTGGCAGTGATGGGCACTGATGGGTGGCAATAATGGGCACTGATCAGCACTGGTAGGTTACACTGATAGGCAGCACTGATGAGGCACTGATTGGCACCACTGTTGGGCATTGATAGGTGGCACTTGTGGGCATTGATAGGTGGCACTGGTGGGCACTGGCAGGTGGCACTGGCAGGCAATAATTGTGGACACAGATGAGGCAGATGTGCCTTCTTCCTTTTCGGGACCGATGTCCCTTGCACATAAGCTGGTGATTTTGTTTACATCACGTGATCAGCTGTCATTGGCTGACAGCTGATCACGTGGTAAGGGGCCAGGATCTGTGATCACCTGAGTCTCAGTGACTCAGTGATCAGAGCGCACGCCGCCTGCAAGGTAGCATGCAAAGGGGAGAACATTGTATGACGGCCCCCCGGAAATTCAGGTCAGCGCTGTGGCTGTCATTTGGCTATAGACAGGACGCTAAGTGGTTAAGCCTCAAACTTCCCATTTAAGAAATCTTTTATAATATCAGTGTATGAAAAAAATAGGGATCAGCTTTGAGAGCCAGCTCGTGGCAGTGAAAGAGCTAAAATAATTGCAGATCAATATTGTCAAAACTTGCCTGTTTAACTAATTTAAATATTGTATCTTGTGTATGTGCTTTCCTTTTTATTACCCACCTGTGACATTACTGTTAGACATTTTATAACTTAGTCCACTGAGCTCTTCATGGTTGTTCATTTCTTATGATTGTCTTGTACACAGGTAATTTTTAATAATAAAAGTAAGGCTTAAAGATGAACAAAATCATTTAAAAATGCATGCTAGGAGAGAAAAAGGGAGCAATTTAAATCAGTGCTAAAAATGAGCTGGAATTGGCTAAACACCTGCTCTATTATACCTTTTGTGCCTCACGCTAATTTTCTCAATGCTGCAGTCACTATTATCAGAGGAGAAAACACAAAAATTGAAGTTGCTTTCTTAATGTAAACAGCTTGAATATCTCCCAAGCTTCTGTAAAGACCACCTCTTGTTTGCATTTTCTTTTCATTTACATTGTTCTTGTCTAACTAGGGGCCACCTTTTAGAGAACATTCACATTACAATTTGATATGAGCTCATTGAAATCACACCATAGAACTGTGCCATCAGCTCAAAAGAAATACTTAGTGAGAAAATGACTGTTTTACAGAACTTTGTATGTGCCATTGTAAACATGAGGAATCTGTGACGCTTCTCTTTTATCATAACCTTTGTGTTGATAGTTAATGGCTGACCTAATCTTTCTAGAATTGCAAAGTTCTTCAATCAACGTTCTTTTTGCAGAAGTGAAAAACTATGGCACAAAACTAAATTGTAGCTGCTCCCTTTAAAAAGCCAATTTTGGGTGTTTCATGCCAAAGAAACAAGTTCTCTTGTTAGTCTACCTCCTTTGCTATCGATAACCATGTGTTTGTATATGCCAGAATTCATACTTTTTCTAAGAACCTCCCCCCAGGGCTTGGGCCCAAGAACTGCAGTGTGGGGGACAAGGAGAGAGGATCAGATGCTCCCTTGCCTAAAGGAAGGGGGATTTGTGAACCTCAAAAGTGTTTAATGTAAAAGGGGTTGAAAGCAAAACGTAACTTTTGTTGAACAAAAAAAGCCTCTCATTATTGCAGGGACTGTGTAGGGGGGCCTCAAATGAGCCACCCTCTTGCTCTTCAACAAGGCCTGTCAAAAACAGGGCTGACTAAGACCTAACACACTGTCCCATGCAGAACTCCATTTCTGCATTTTGTGTGTATGTATGGCAAATTATAAACCCATCACTTACCATACTCCTGGTCACCAATGGCAAAGATCCTCCAATGGTTGGGGACACTAATTATATCAGACCTTATATCTGATGCTGGAGTGTTGTGGGATAGGGCTCAGACAGACCGCAAAACACCTGAGGCCCATGTGGCAAGGGAGTCCAAGTCACTTGCTACAGGCTACATGGAGGGGGTCAGCTACATATCAGTATACCTCTCATAGCCTGGTATAGTTATGCCCATCCTGAAGTATAGCAGAAAATATATAAATCCTTAACCCATCCTTAGATCAGGCTCTGTACTTCCTGTAAGGTTTAGGCACCACAAGTTGCTCAATGGTTTCTTCTGACCTTTGAGCCACTCGATACAGCAGTTCCCTTTCCACAGTGAAGTACGGGTAAGTGCAAGTCTTATCTGGGTTCACTAACTCACCATCTATTTTCACCACATTTTCCCATGCCTTTATTAGGGTGGGGTCTTTTAACTGTTCTGTGGCAACATTTTCCCCAGAGATCTGAAAACTCCACAGACGGCATGTTTTCGCCTGAGGATGTTGGCTCCTTCCCAGTTTCCCCCACCAATACCAACAAGGGAAATTCTGGAGAGTCCTCACCACTCTCAGAGGAATTCTGGTCATCACCTTCCTGGTATATAGGGGCGTCAGTGGGGGGCTCAGGACAACCCCAGAGTTCCCAAAACTTTGGAAAATCCCTTCCCACAATGGCATCATGTGGTAAGTGAGACACTAACCCCACCTGAGACACTAACCCCACTGTAGTCACAGGATACTCTTGAGTGTCCCCATGCACACAAATAACAGCCACCTTTTTATTCCCAGAGACCTCTGTAGTAACTAATTCAGCTTTTATCAATGTCACCAGGCTACCTGAATCCAGCAACACAACCACATTTCTACTAATAATACACATTTTACATAAATGTTTCTCAGGTCCCCGAATGGCAGTGCATGCAACTGTCGCAAACAGCGACTGAAGTCTGTCCCTTATAAAGTCACATTATATAGGTTTATCCACAACTGGGCAATTGGCTGCAATATGTCCCTCTTGCTGGCAGCGGTAGCAAATAATCTTTTTCGCTGTCTCTTGCGGCCTTGGCTTTCCGGTCTGCTCCCACCAGACATTGGGTAGAACTCCCACCCTCTCACTCTCACCACCCTCACCCCTTGGAGTCATCTTACCCGCCACTGGGGATGGTCTGGTCTTAGGGTGGAAAGTCTGTGAGTCTCTGGAAGAGGCGGTCAGGTTCTCTGTAGCCAAGTATTTCTCAACCAGATCCACAAGCTTATCTGCAGTTTCTGGGTCTCCATGGCTTACCCACTTTTGGATGGCAGTAGGAAGAGCTCTCAGGAAATGATCCATAACAACACGTTCCAAAATCTTTGGTGCGGTCAAAGTCTCTGGCTGCAGCCACTTCCTGCTCAGGTGAATGAGATCATACATTTGAGACCTGGGGGGTTTTCCAAGCCAGAAAGTCCAGTTATGTACACGCTGAGCCCGAACGGCTAGGGTGACACCCAGCCGTGCCAATATTTCAGTTTTTAGTAACACATAGTCTTTTGCTTGGTCAGGCTCTAGGTCGTAATAAGCTTTCTGCAATTCCCCAGTTAACAGGGGGGCCACCAGTCCAGCCCACTGCTCCTTAGGCCACTTTTTCCTATTAGGAGTCCTTTCAAATGTGGTCAAAAATACCTCCGGATCATCCTCTCCAGTCATTTTTGCCAGTAAACGGCTCACACTAAAGGATGCGGTATTAGTGGAACCACTTGCCTCACTGGTCTGCGGACATTGCTGCATTAATGTCTCTATTTGTTGTTGGAGACTCTGCTCTTGCTTCTGCAACAGGTCTATGAAGCGGGCCTCAGATTACTGCTGGGCTTGTTGCTAAGCTTCCAGACTCTGCTGGTGAGCTTTCTACTGAGCTTCCAGACTCCGCTGGTGAGCTTGCTGCTAAGCTGCGAGGCTCTGTTGCAAAGTGGCATTTGTCTGCTGTTGAGCTGCAAGGCTCTTTTGCAAACCCGCATTTGTCTGCTACTGATTTGCATTTGCTAGAGCCAGCTGTCTCAGTATCTCCTCCATGCTGGCCTCAAAAAAAAAAAAACTGCCTGTATTCTCCACCAACTGTGAGGGGGTTAGCTCGGCAGCGGGTGTGTGTGTGACCCCCTGGATGGGTTCACCACACAAAATCAGGCATAGCAGACAGCGTTGTAGGTGAAAAAAAAACAAAGGTGCGGTTTATTTATACTATATGCAGTGTTAATATAACACCAAAACAAAAAGAAACATGAAAATAAATCCTAGTCAGCACAACTAGGTGCAGCCTTGTGCTGCCCCAATCCCTATCTCCCTGTTTTATAAGTTTGCCACACAGGCATTCACTCACTGCACATGGACAGTTACCATACTCCCCAGTCTACACAACACAGAACTGGTTCCAGGTTGAAGCATCTCCCTAAGCATGCTCAATTAGCCATTTTCCCTCCCAGCTGTCATGTGACTTGTTTTTCAGGTCTCATGTGTGAATGGGGAGCAGGTGTGTTAAATTTGGTGTTATCGCTCTCCCTCTCTCATACTGATCACTGGAAATTCAACATGGCACCTCAAGGCAAAGAACTCTCTGTGGATCTAAAAAAAAGATATGTTGCTCTACATAAAGATGGCCTAGACTATACGAAGATTGCCAAGACCCTGAAACTGAGCGGCAGTACGGTGGCCAAGACCATACAGTGGTTTAACAGGAGAGATTCCACTCAGAACAGGCCTCACCATGGTAGCCCAAAGAAGTTGAGTGCACTTGTTCAGTGTCATATCCAAAGGTTGTCTTTGGGAAATAGACATATGAGTGCTGCCAGCATTGTTGCAGAGGTTGAAGGAGTGGGGGGGTCAGCCTGTCAGTGCTCAGACCATACGCCACACACTGCATCAAGTTTGTCTGCATGGCTGTCATCCCAGATGGAAGCCTCTTCTAAAGATGATGCATAAGAAAGCCCACAAACAGTTTGCTGAAGACAAGCAGACTAAGGACATGGATTACTGGAACCATGTCCTGTGGTCTGATGAAACCAAAATTAACCTATTCGAAAAAAGAGAAGGGGTATTGACACAATAACGAGCTGCAGGTAGCTGCTCACCCCGGGTTTTGGTGAAAAAAAAGAAAATAGATTCTCCCTTTGTGGTGGGGTTTTTAGGCAGCAATTCGTCTGGTAGAATTTATCAGGCGAATATATTGAGTGAGAGACAAAGTCTTGTCCAAATCAGTTTCCACGTTTTATTCAAATTAAAATAGAAATGACACATAAAAAAAGGGGGGTATAAAACACAAACCCATACAGGAAAAAATATAAAGGTACAATACACAAATTTAAAACCAACAAATAGCACCTAGCACCACAACTGATATGATCAGAGGGGGTGATTGTGTGGGGTGTGACAAAAACACTGACGCGTTTCGACCTGTTGTCTATATCGGTCTTCCTCAGAGCGTTTTTGTCTGTTGGGAAAGAGAAACAATGTAATAGCAACTACTCAATTATGTGTCACTATACACTTGCACTCATGTCACTATACATTTTTTGTCATCAGTATAGTTACCAGTATAGGTGTAGTGTACAGAATAATCCTCTGCATGGGTGTTTATAAAAATCCCATCGTTTATTCCCGGTGGCCTCCAATTCCAGCTCCTACCGGAGGATCGAAGCACGGTGAGTCATCCAGGCCGTATGTGGCTTGCAAGAAGTTTACACTTATGGTCGACTCGCCAGAGCGGGACCCCACAGGAGGCCCCCGGAGGGCACGGCGGGGATAGGGGGGGGGGGGGGGAAGGGGGGGGAAAAAAACGGGAGCAGAAAGCCAAGTGGGACACCACCAGCAACGGACTCCTGGAATATACCAAGGAAATTTTTTATGGGCACACTTGTATAGCAAGGGGAACAGATGAGGAGAGGAAGAACTCTCTATAAAAAACAAAACAAAAAGAAGACATCCCTCATTTCAAATTCTGAATAGTATTGTTATATACTTTGAGAATGTGGTTCATATCATTAAACTCACACTCTTAGAAAACAGGATAAGCCTCATACGAGAGGAGAGAGAGAGAAATGGAAAACTAAATATTCTGAGAAGAGATTCCTACAGAGAAAATAAAGGGGAAAGGAGGGAATGAGGGGTTGGAGAAAAATGGGGATTGCAGAGGTGGGAAACAGAAAGAAAGCAGATAAGGAGAGGAAGGGGGGGAATGTATATGTATGGCGCGCTTCATACATATAAGGGGGTGTGGGGCGAATGGAGGGGAAAAATTGGGGGGGGAAGAGGGAGGGGGGGGTGGGGTGTGAGGGGGAAGGGGGAAAAGGCAATATGGGACCATGTGTAATGGAGTGGGAGAAAAGGCTAGGACTGGTGGGAAAAGGGGGTGAAGGAATGTGCAAAAATAACAGTGCAAAAACCGTGTGAAGCATTATGTGAAGAACAGGGGGGGGAGGGGATTGTGGGGTGTTGGGAGAAAGGATGCATTAGTGAGAGAGGTTGTGGAGAGAAAGGGGGGAGAAGAAAAAGGGGGGGGGAGTGGGCAGGGGTGGGGAAGGGAAAGAAGGGGACCAGAAAAAAGGGAGAAGAGACACAGATTAGGTGATCGTGATAAAAACACAATGTGGATTGTGCATATGTGTGTGTGTCAAATGCATTTATTAGAGGGAAGGGGGGGGGGAAGGGGAAAGGGGGAAAAGGTGGTAAGGGGAAAGGCCTGGGGTGTGGATGTGGGGAGCGGGGAAGGAGGGGGGGGGGGGGGGGGGGGGGGGGGAGGGAGGGGGGAAAAAGGGAAGGAAAGGGGTAGTGGGGAAAAGGAGAAAAAGAGGGGGGAACCTGTGCTTTGGAGATGGTAATGGTTGTTACCTTCAGTATGATGTTTAATCACCTAGGCCGCAAAGTGACAGGGCATGGGGTTCTCAACCAAGGCACAGCAGCTTTTTGGGAGATTTAACAGAAATCTCTGATGAACTCTATGAGATAAAAAAAAAAACAAAAAGACAGGGAGGAGGGATACTTCTTTTGAACCCTATTGCTAATGCAAAGAGGGAAGTCCCTTAAAGGAGGGAATAATACTCACTGTGAACCCCGATGTGCCTGGAGCATGCTGAGCCTTCTGCAGAAGTGGAGTGTCCTTCACCACTCCGCTTGGCTTATGAATGCATGCTCCCAAATGTAATTGGTCCGGCTGGTGGGCGGCCACCCGAGTCCCGGCCCCTCCCCCCCCCAACACCAACCACCGCACCCACAGGTGCCCCGGCGGGGCCCTCAAGGCCAGTCATGGCGGCCATTAGGTCCGCCTCGTGTAAACTCCCCCGGCGTTCTCCGAAGGCTACGCCCCGCATCTGCGTCATTTCCGTCGCAAACGGCGTGACGTCATAGCCATGCGCGCACGTACGGGGCCCCGCGCATGCGCGCAACGTCCGGAAATGTCGGAGGATGCCGCCAGCAAAGGACCAACCCCCCGGAGACGCCCAGGACCAGCCTGGACGTCTGTAGGGGGAGGATGCAGGGAGGGACAAAATTAAAAGGCCACTCCCTTACCTTTGCTGGGAAGGCACAACGGACCGGGATGCTCGATGCTAAGACACCACCAAGAGGAACGGATGGCGCCACCTAGGAAAAAATGGGAGGATGGGATAAATGGTCAAAAAAGATGTTTGATAAGTAAATAAATTTAAACAGGGGAAAGGTGATATAGAGAAGAAAATCTGGGCTGCATAGGACTGTTACATCATATGGAGTCCATTAAAGCTAATGTTGTTTTATTTTGTGTCTCTCATTTGATCTACAGTTTTGATAACGGTCCAACTATATTATAGTGGAATATCCTTGTTGTGTAGATTATATGGTGGAAGTACTTATATTTCAGAGTACCTTATTTTATAAGATGAAATGACACAAGCACCGGTATATATTGCAAAGGACCATACGTTTGGCTGTACTCTTGATGTAAAAAGGGGTAAAGGGAAAAAGAGAAAAAATCGGTGTTTACATATTGTACTATCCCTATATATAATGCCATCAGAGACACATCATACAAAGAGTCTTGAGGTGTCGGATGTGTGTGTGCATTTCTGGGGTGAGGGGAGGCGGGGGAAGACGAAGCAGGGGTGAATGCAGGATGATTTTAGGGTCCTCATTGTGTCTTGCCAGACACAAAACCTTTTAGAAAGGGAGCATATGAGATGGATTCATTCAGTCCTGGGGGCACATTAGGCATAACCTATTTGGTTCAGATGGTGTCAAGCATGTGTAGCGGCAACCAGGTGAGGAGTACAAAGACAAGTGTTTCTTGATGACAGTCAAGCATGGCGGTGGGAGTGTCATGGTTTGGGGCTGCATGAGTGCTGCCGACACTGAGGAGCTACAGTTCATTGAGGGAACCATGGATGACAACATGTACTGTGACATAGAGAATCAAAAAAATGCTATAAAAAAGACCCAATAGCACAGCTCCACGTCAAAAGCAAAAACCCTTTTGAGGAATTGATGTTACCTAAATGCAGTTTAGTTTTCACCTAAATAGGACATAAACTCAGTAATTTCTGTGTTTATATCAGCAGCTGCTGTCAAATAAAACGTAAACAGAAAAATGACAATAAAAAGTCCCACATGTTGTTGTGTCCTTAGAATTTCATGTCAAACAGGCCGGTTATGACAAGCTTTTATATGATTTCAACACATAAGAATGAAGCGATGAAATAATTCAAGCACATATAAAGATAAAGAGATGAAATAATTCCTCTGAAGAATTGTGATTCTTGTTGCAGTGATCCTAATTGTTGTCACACGTGCACCACACATCTCAAATACCACCACGTGTAAGAAAGCCTCTCCCCTTTGGGAATGAATTCACCAGATGGCCAAAATGTAAACACCTTTTATAGTAATCTTTTATTGCCGCTTCAAAAGAACATCCATCAGCTCTGCTAAGGTTCTTACTGGGTATACATGGCTTCAATATGGTAGGATCATGTGAAGGAATACAAATATCCACATAGCGTAATCCTGTTTATAAAACATTTATTGTTGCCAATGCCCCCTTTTACAAGATATACGTACTAGCTTAAAATATCAAAAAATCAGATATAAAGTGAACTGAAAGTGCAGTCACCAGTCGCTGGTCATGCTGTGGAGGAAGACGCCTGTAACCACAGTCACTGTGTCCTCTTCCTGGTATTTCCAGTTGGCCATGACCGGCAAACGTCACTTCTGGTTTGTCATAGAGATCACGCAACCGACGCGTTTCGTCACTTCCGACTTCTACGGAGGGCGTGATCTCACGACGTGACTCCCGGATTTAATTAAAGGCGAGTTCGGCCCCTCGGCCAGTTAACATGTGGTGGTATTTGAGGTTTGTGGTGCACGGGTGACAACAATTAGGATCACTGCAACAAGAATCACAATTCTTCAGAGGAATTATTTCATTGCTTTATCTTTATATGTGCTTGAATTATTTCATTGCTTCATTCTTATGTGTTGAAATCATATAAAAGCTTGTCATAACCGGACTGTTTGACATGAGCGCTGCTATGACATCCTAAGGACACAAAAACATGTGGGACTTTTTATTGTCATTTTTCCATGTACTGTGACATACTGAAGCAGAGCATGACCCCCTGCCTTTGGAGACTGGGCCACAGGTCAGTATTCCAACATGATAACAACCCCAAACACACCTCCCAGACGACCACTGCCTTCCTAAAGAATCTGAGGGCAAAGATTATGGACTGGCCAAGCATGTCTCCAGACCTAAATCCTATTGAGCATCTGTGGGACTGGGACATCCTCAAATGGAAGGGGGAGGAGGGCAATGTCTCTAACATCCACCAGCTCATGGAGGAGTGGATGAGGCCTCCAGTGGCAACCTGTGAAGCTATGGTGAACTTCATGCCCAAGAGGGTTAAGGCAGTGCTGGAAAATAATGGTGGCCACACAAAATATTGACACTTTGGGCCCAATTTGGACATTTTCACTTAGGGGTGTACTCACTTTTGTTGCCAGCGGTTTAGACATTAATGGCTGTGTGTTGAATTATTTTGAGCGGACAGCAAATTTACACTGGTATACAAGCTGTACACTCACTACCTTTACATTGTAGCAAAGTGTAATTTCTTCAGTGTTGTCACATGAAAATATATAATAAAATATTTACAAAGATGTGAGGGGTGTACTCACTTTTGTGAGATAATATATATATATATATATATATATATATATATATATATATATATATATATATACCATATATATGCTGTGAAGAGGGCTGGTTTGGGTTGAGTTTGACTTGAATTCTACTATGTTTTCACAGGTTGCCATTTCAAACTTATGCAGCCAGATATCATTATTTTGGTGCAGGTTAATTAGTGTACTAAATGACAGATTCCTGCCCAGCAACTTATTTCACATTGTAAACCAACCGGCAGGGATCCCAGGTTTCCCAGCTTTGTTTTGACATTCCAGTAAACTGTCATTTGTGATGGGAGTAGCTGCATGAGAGAATCTGCGGGGGCCTTGCTCATCGTGATAGAAAACGTGACTGCCGTTGGATTTACATTATGGGACATTATTATTTTTTTTCTTAAAAAAGGACATTTACATGCTGTTTGTGTGTTTATTTACTATTTAACATTTAATGAATAACAATCAAGGGGTACTATTTATCCCTAACTTATTCACATAGTGGGGAGGGACAGATAGGGACTCTCTTATTTTAAAGGGGGCTTTCAGATTATGATAATCCCTCCCACAGAATCCCAAATCCACTGGGTCAGAGACGTGGGGATGAGGCCCTTGGGGACAAGGTTACTTTAAGAGGTGAAAGGCTTTGAGCATCCCAAAGGTGCCCTCCTAATGTTAAGGGCATGTGACCTTGTATGATTCTTGGCAAGCCATCATGCATGCCCAGATAAAGGTCTGGTATAGATTCTGGCAGGGACCACACACAATTTTTCGTAAACAGAACAAATCTGGCTAGGAAATATTATTTAGTGGCAATATTATTTTCTTTCTTTCTAAATGTCACATTTGATGGAGTACATTGCAATGTCAATTTCAGGTTTAAGGCATCCCACAAGCATGTTATTTAACCACTTCCCGACCGCCGCACGAAGATGTACGTTCTGCCTAGCAACTAGGGAGACTGATATCTGCTCCCTGTGATTGGAGCAGAGATCAGTGTTCACTAAAACACAGCCACACCCCCCACAGTTAGTAACACGCCCCTAGGAACACTTAACCCCTACACTGCCACCCCCTGGTTAACCCCTTCACTGCCAGTGTCATTTACACAGTAATCAGCATTTAAATAGCACTGATTGCTGTATAAATGACAATGGTCTCAAAAATGTGTCAAAAATGTCCGATGTGTCCGCCATAATGTCGCAGTCACAATAAAAATCGCTGATCGCCGCCATTACTAGTAAAAAAAAAAATATTAATAAAAATGCTATAAAACTATCCCCTATTTTGTAAACGCTATAACTTTTGCGCAAACCAATCAATAATCGCTTATTGCGATTTTTTTTTACCAAAAATATGTAGAAGAATACGTATCGGCCTAAACTGAGGAAAAAATATTTTTTTTATATATTTTTGAAAAAATAATGTGTTTTTTTCAAAATTGTCGCTCTTTTTTTGTTTATATCGCAAAAAATAAAAAACGCAGGGGCGATCAAATACCACCAAAAGAAAGCTCTATTTGTGGGAAAAAAAGGACATCAATTTTGTTTGGGAGCCACGTCACACGACCGCGCAATCGTCAGTTAAAGCGATGCAGTGCCGAATCGCAAAAAGTGGTCTGGTCCTTTGGCTGGTCCTTTTGGTTAAAGGGATTATATTTTTGAATCTTGCCCTTTAAGCCACATTATAAGATCTGCACTCCACTGAACAGTATTTTTTCTTTTTTTTGCATTGGTACATGTCCCCCATAAGAATGCCCACCTATCCTTGCCTTTTTTACAAAAACTTGCAAACTGGGATTAAAAAAGGGCAGAAAAGATGACTGAGTTTCCATAGACTTCAATGGGGTTCAGACATTATTTTTCATGTTTGACGTCCAAATAACTGAACTTTGCTTGGTTTTCTCATCTTATATACATCTGTTAGGTAACCCTTGGGGAGGGTGTCACAACACCTTTAAAAAAGCTATCTAAAGTAAAAATACATGGTTTTAGAACTTTTACTCCTGATTATGAACAAATTTACTATAGCATGGATTCTATATCAAACAGGTTCATTTTGTTACATAGCCCACTGAAACTTTTTAAAAATGTACGCCATTTTTAAGTAACATTGCTCATTCAAAATGTACATATTAGACAAAGTTCAACTCATATTCAGTCTCAGATGTAATTATCTATTCTTTTTGTTAAACTTATGCTGTGAAAATATTATATAGTCCTAGCATCAGACATAACTCTTTAGAACAGCTGTTCTTAAACTAAGAAGGGCATCACTGTTTTTAATGAATGATTGTATAAAGGGATGGCATGAATGCAGCTCAATATATAATGTCATTGTCAAATAAAATAAATAACAAATTGAGAAATAATAGCTAAGACAAATAAAGAGGCGACTAGGGCACATTAGGGTCAACCAGGGGTTAATAAAGGGTTAAATATTTACATGTCTTGTTAAAAAAAAAAAAGAAATATATATATATATATATATATATATATATATATATATATATATATACTTTTTTTTTCTGTATTTATTGATGAAGCTTGACAATATCTGAAAATATTATTTTATACAGGAGTGGCGGCAGCCTCTGCTGCCCTGGAAAGCAACGCCCAACTGTCATTTTGGTAGCTAGAACTTGCTGGCAATAGTGCCCAGGGAGCCACGTCAGGGGACAAGGAGCATGATGTGAGGTATACGTCCTAGGAAATTTGTTGAATGGTCCATGTCTGAATTTGACTTAACATCATCAGTCTATTGCAATCCCCTGTATTGCAGTTCTGATACTTGGAAATAAATGTGCAACACTGGGAGCTAATCAGGTGAGCTGCATGCAAATGTGATAACAAGGAAAAACCTGACATGAGATGAGAGCTGCTGTTCCCTCGCTGTCATTGGGCTGGGGTTGAGGAGATGACAACTCTGTCTTCCTAATTATAACATAGAAAATGGTGTCATTCTGCTGTTTGTGCTGGGTGATGGGGCTGTGTCTCTCAAAAACTCAAAACCAAACAGAAGTTATTGTAAAACAGCTCCCTTGTATGAATTTTAAACTTCATATTAGATATTAGCCAGAAGTTCAAATGTCTGAGCATACAAAAAATACCACTTCGCATCCAGGCCAATTCTGACATTTCTCTCCTACATGTAAAATTCATCATTTTTTTGCTAGAAAATTACATAGAACCCCAAACATTATATGTTTGTTTTTTTTAGCAAAGACCCTAGAGAATACAATGGCAGTCGATTTTTTATCTCGCATTGTATTTGCGCAGGAATTTTTCTAACACGTTTTTTGGGGAAAAAAGGGAGGGTGGGTGTGGGTAGATGAGGAAATGGGGATGTCATGGATTATAAGATAGTATGGTATGGTATGGTATGCTATTACATAATGTTGAAAAGTTATTTTCTGCTTTTCCATTCCTTTCTTTTGTTTTCTCTCTCCTTTTCAAGAAAGGATAGGGGAGAATGTATCTTTCCTTTTTTTTTTGCTACATGTGTAATAAGTATATTATATATCAATAAAAATGATTTAAAATAAAAAAAATAAAAAAAACTTTGCGGCGATACCTCACATGTGTGATTTGAACACCGTTTTCACATGTGGGCGGGACTTATGTATGCGTACGCTTCTGCGTGTGAGAACACTGGGACAGGGGCGCTTTAAAATTATTATTTATTTTATTTGTTAATTTTATTTTTATTTTTTTATTTTGACACTTTAAAAAAAAAGATTTTGATCACTTTTATTCCTATTACGAGGAATGTAAACATCCCTTTCAATAGGAATATGGCATGATCGGTCCTCTTTACAGTGAGATATGGAGTCAATAACACTCCACATCTCACCTCTAGGCTGGGAAGCCTGAAATAAAAAAATAAAAAAATAACGATCTCAGCCGAGGCGCCGCCATTCGTTTGAAGGCAGAGGCCGGGTGTAATGTCACGCCCGGCCTCCGAACGATCACAGAGACTCCAGCAACCATCTGGTCCACCGGAAATCTCTATGATCACCATCCGGGGCCGGCGGATCCTGTCTCTGACTCACTGATGGATGCGTTGAGTCGGTAGAAGCACCGGAGGGCGGCGGGAGGGGGGGAACATCCGCTATGATCATTCTTATGGTGTAGGGAATCGCCGGCACGAAAATATATCTGAATGATGTCTGTAGCTGCAGGCATCATTCAGATATACCCCTGCAAAGTCAAGGACATCCCTGGACATACCTTGAGCGGGAAGTGGTTAATGAATAAATTCAAAATTTTGGATGGACTTCACATTCCATACTTGAGCTACAATTAAAACATAATACAGCTTCATTTTTCTTTGCTAGTATCAAGAAACAATTGACATAATCTATTTAGATATCTGTGTATGTAGGTTTCTTAAAAAAGAAAGTGAACTGTGCTGAACAACTGTAATGTATGCAAAACACATTACATTGCCATAATAACTGCATAATATCAGGATATTCTGGGCATCTGATGTATTTTCCCCGCATTTACAGAAATGGAGTAATATCTGCATAAGTACATGTTTAATTAATAAGACCTTATTATCATTTACAATTAATTGTCATTTAATCTTTATTATATGCTATTTAATTACTTGTATGATAATGCATACTCTCTAAGGCCTTTTCTAATAATACTATTAACCAGGCTTCCTACACATTTGGAGATTAACTGCAAGTGGATACATGCATACTTATACCAAACCAGTGATGAAATTGGTGGGAGGTTTAGTAAAGAAATATAATGCACAATTTCATATTGGAAAAAGTAAGTTAAAGAAGCAATAACACTAATAATACAATATTTAAAAAGAACACTTTTTATGTGAAAGACTATCTAGGTATAAATTCCTGGATAATTTTACTTATTTATATAAACTGTCCCATGATTTGATACTTAAAGTTTTATTGAAGAATTTCAAAATTTACATACATTGGAATCGTAAGGCAGTATTAATGCATTATAAAAGGAGATGAACAATAACAAGAGTGTATACAAAGAATTTGAACATGTCCAAAAATTCTATATGTTGCAATCCAGGAGTCCGTTCTAGGTGGGGAAGGAGGTGGGAGGGTAGGGAAAGTGTTAGGGTGTGGTAGTAGGTATCTTTGGCCTTAAAGCAATGGAAGCTGACAAAGGCATAACTTTTCGATATAGCAAATATCAAAGTTTTTTGTAAGGTGGCAACGTAACTTTTGGTGTAAGGAAGTGATATCCGAATGGGAGTCGTTTAGCCAGGGAGCCCAATCCTCCTGAAATTAAGGTGAGGTTAGGTTTGCTTTGGCGAACATAAGTTCCATCTGTAGATGTTGGTAAATATTTAATGGATTAGTTGGAGAATATGTACTGTGAATGCAATGGTGCCGCATTTTCTCCAGCATGCAGTGGAGTGGGAGGGCGAATACCGGGCTAATTTTGTTGGTGTGTGGTACCATTGGTGTAGCAGATTCTGTGCCATTTCCCAGTGCGAAAGGCACCTAGAGACTTTCAAGGTGGAGTGCCATGCATGGTGCCAAGTTGTTAGGTCTGTCGGGAAATTTAGAATTTGCTCCCACTTCTCCATCAATAGCAGTTTCTTGGCGTTTTGTGTGGAAATAAGTGCTTTGTAGAAGAATGAAGATCCCTTAGCAGGGGATGCAGGATGTTCTTAGGTTTGGATGTTGTTGGCAGTGAAGGACTGATAGAGGTGATAGATATTTGATGAAATCATTATTGGGGATGTTATACTTCTCGTGTAGGCCTTGAAAGGTATGAAGGCTTCCTTTATTTAGGATATTCCCCATTGTGGTGGCACCTGCTGTTATCCAAGAAGAGAATGACATATCTGTTCATAGAATTTCTAAAGATAACAGAAGAAAAGTCTCCACAGCTTCCTTTGAGAGTCCATTGGTTTGTTGGTGAATCGAGCTGAAACATTAATTGTTGGGTTTATTGTTCTTAGGAAGGATGGTATTGGGCGATAATGCATCCAAACAGTAGCTAGCAAAGATTTAGACTGAGAGAGGCTTCCTGTATCTGCACCCACAGGGGTGAGAGGGGGATCACCACCAGTGTTGAGCTTGGTTTAAAATAATTTTTTAGAATAGTTCTTGAGGTTGGGGGCACCCATTTCTGCTTTGGACATTGCGGTACACATGATGGAGTGTTTCATTCTAGGGTGTTTGCTGTCCCATACCGTATGAAGTTGTTGAGAGCACACTGGATCGTGTCTATTTGGGAAGATAGTAGTGGTACTGGGATGGTTCGGAACAAGTACAGCAGATAGGACAGAAGAAACATTTTGGCTAGTGCAGTGGCGTAACTAGAACCCTCAGGGCCCCAATGCAAGAAACCATGGAGGGCCCCCCCCCCCACCTCCAGACAAAGCTCTTTACTCCGAGCCCGATGTTGGAACACCAGGGCCCAGTCACAAGTGGGTGGCTGCATATAAAGGAACCGATTTTTTCATTTATATATAAAAACACACACACACTATATATATATATATATATATATATATATATATATATATATATATATATATATATATATATATATATAAAAATGCTTATATAAACCAGTGACAGCTGGTGCTCAAAAATTTTAGGTGGGGCGCAAGCAAACTGAAAAATTCAGAAATAAAAACATCAATTGCGGCCACTGTACCATCAAACGCCACCACTGTAGCATCAAATGTCACCACTGTGCCCATCAAATGCTGCCACTGTGCCCATCAAACGCCACCACTGTAGCATCAAATGTCACCACTGTGACCATCAAATGCTGCCACTGTGCCCATCAAACTCTGCCGCTGTGCCATCAAATGCTGCCAGTGTGCCCATCAAATGCTGCCACTGTGCCATCAAATGCCACCACTGTGCCCATCAAATGCTGCTGGTGTGCCCATTAAATGCTGTCGGTGTGCCAAATGCTGCCACTGTGAATCCCCACCGCCCCGCTCGCACACCCACACACATGCATGCACACCCACACACATATGCATGCACACCCACACACACATGCACACCCACACACATATGCACACCCACACACATATACATGCACACCCACACACATATGCATGCACACCCACACACATTTGCATGCACACCCCCACACACACATGCATGCACACCCCCCCACACACGCACGCATGCACACCCCCACACACACATGCATGCACCCCCCCACACACACATGCATGCACACCCCCACACACACATGCATGCACCCCCCCCACACAGACACACATGCATGCACCCCCCCCACACACACATGCATGCACCCCCCCCACACACACACACACATGCATGCACCCCCCCCCACACACACACATGCATGCACCCCCCCACACACACACACACACATGCACACCCACACACATATGCATGCACACCCACACACACATTCACACCCACACACATGCATGCACACCCACACACATTTGCATACACACCCCCACACACACATGCATGCACACCGCCCACACACACCCATGCATGCATACCTCCACACACACACATGCATGAACCCCCCCCACACACACACACACACATGCATGCACCCCCCCACACACACACATGCATGCATGCCCCCCCCCCACACACACACACATGCAACCCCCCACACACATGCATGCATGCACCCCCCCACACACACACACACACATGCATGCACCCCCCACACACACATGCATGCACCCCCCACACATGCATGCACACACACACCCACACACATTTAAACACACATACAGTAGATAGTCTTATAAAAACAAATGTCAGACATTTACAGTACCTTCTTCCTGCCGGGTACTGCACTGTAGGGGGAGATAAAGAGCACAGCACAGTACACACTGCTTTCACTTTAGGTATGTGAGGACGCGCTCCCTGCAAAGTGCCATTACAGTTCGGCTGACGATCAGGGAGCTCCTCTCAGCCTCCCCTCCTATGAAAGAGTACAGGGAGCTCTCAAGGGCCCCCTGAAGCAAGGGGCCTGGTCGCCATGGCGATCTCGGCGACCCCTATAATTTCGCCACTGGGCTAGTGCTATTTTACCATCCCAGGACGCACAGATGGAGCAGAGAGAAGAGCAAAGCTCTTGCAGCTAACTATCCTATGATTTATGTTTAGTGCTTTTTATACAGTTGGGTCTGTCTATAGTCTATTGGTGCTAAACATTTTGCCATGGGTGTTGGTAATGCAAGTCGGGTTGTAGATACAGCAAATATATCAATAAACTGGTCATCTGTGTCAATTAAGAGCAAATGGGTACAATGTTCTATAGCAGTCCAGTTAGGATTGCTAGAGTGTTGCTAAAAAGCTAAGCTGACAAAGTAAAGCCGTCTACATATACAAAATATCCCTTAACCCCAGTTCACACTAGTGTGCTTTCTTCTGTGTTTGCTTTAATGCTACACTGCGCTACAATTACATTATTCTCTTTGTTCACGTCAATGCAGCATAGGTACAGGGCATTTTTTTTAAAGGTGCAGGCACTTCATTGGCGCAGTTGCAGTGCTTTTTTTGCCCCATAGACTTGAGAGTAGACAATGGAAATGCACCAAAAAAGGAAATCAAACACATAAACACGATAAGTTTTTTGTGCATTTTTGGCATAGTTTTGTGTATATAATCCAAACTTAACTCAAATCCCCCCAAAAAAACACATAAAAAATGCATCAAAAACTTGAGCAGTCACACGCATCATCATGCATCAGCACTAGTGTGAACCTAGGCTCATACTTAAATTAGAACGTGCACAAAAATGCAAATTCCACTTACATTGGCCACTTATTAATGCCATGACAGTAAGGAAACAGCTAAATGCCATGGGACTTTATACACAAACACACATAGCGTATTAAACTCTTGCAGACTGCCCATGTAAAAGCACTGCAGCATGTATGTGATCTGGCATTTCCGGGTAGGGGGCACACATCCACGCGACTGCCGCCCTATCTGCGCTATCATTCGGTACAGCACAAGTCAGTCAGCAGGTCCCTGCCAATGATTTATGGCTGGGACCAGCTAATCGTTATAGCGAATCACAATACAGAGCCCCAAAGCAGCAATGTGGCTATTTTTTAATCCCTCCAAAGATAAAAATCAAACACGTCTATTAGTAAAAGCAGCACATATTACATACATTACAGCACACATTTAACCATTTGATTGCACCTAGGTGTTAACCCCTTCCCAGCCAGTGTCATTAGTACAGTGTCAGTGTATATTATTAGCACTGATCACTGTATTAGTGTCACTGGTCATGTCAGTGTCAGTTAGTCAGTTCCCACCTAGTGTCAGTGTCAGATTGTCCGCCGCCATATCACAGTCCCACTATAAGTCGCTGATTACCGCCATTACTAGTATTAAAAAAAATAAAATAAAAGTTACAGTGTACAGTGATGGAAAACCTTGGCCCCCCAGATGTTTTGGAACTACATTTGCCATGATGCTCAAATACACTGCAGAGTGCATGAGCATCATGAGAAAATGTAGTTCCAAAACATCTGGGGTGCCAAGGTTCGCCATCACTGGTATATACCATAATTTGTAAACACTATAACTTTCATGCAAACCAGTAATGAACAAAAAGAAGCACACTCACATAGCCACATCCGTAAATTGAGGGAATGAATAAGAAAAAAAAGGTGTACTATAACAGTAAACCTAGGTCAGACTTTGAAGGCATAGGAAACAACGAAGAGGTATGAAAATAAACACTATTTATTGAAAAATACACGACATGAATAGAACAATACAGAAAAATTTAAAATCATGTATACTGATACATAATGTGCAGTGAACCCTTGTGTATCTATGCGTTTCACTGTTATGCTTCTTCTGCATACAGTCAAGGTTCTACAGATGGCAAATAAAGAGAACGGACCTCACTGTCTTGCAAAGAGATAAGTCTCGCTTATAAGTATCCAGAAACTGGTTCTGAGGGTACCATCCCACTGGAAACCGGTTCTACTACACTACCGTCAGGATTTATGCACAGATAGGTCAGGCCAGCCCAATATGCTAGTAAGAGAAGAGCAGGAAAAGCCAGACAGTTCCAGGGACAGGGGCAAAATAATGCACAAAGTGTGGACTCAGTGCCAAAGAGGGGATCCAAATATGGGTTTCAAAGTCCACCAATCATGTGGACACCCCCTGGGAAAATAGTCCAAATATGAGACTGAGAGATTGTCCACAATGTGTAGCAAAATTTGTATATTTAGACAATGATGTGTGGCCCCTGGGATCCACCTGTGACTAGCATAACGCTGTCTCCCAGGGGCCACACATCATTGTTTAAATATTAAACCAGTTTCTGGATACTTATAAGCAAGACTTATCTCTTTGCAAGACAGTGAGTTCCATTCTCTTTATTTGCTATCTGTAGATAGAGGCGGGGACTTTATAACACACACAGGGCAGCTGATGATTGAACCGAGGTGTGTGTAACGGCGCAGGCTGCCAGCTCTATGGTAGAATTGCCTCAATGATATGCTGCTATTTTTGGTTTGGCATTTGTGAGTATTTCACTTTTTTTTTAAATAAATAAAGCAATAAACATATTGTTTGAGATATATTGAATGTAAGATTCCTATTTCTTGTTGTATGCTTCACCGAAAAAATATGTGAAGGGAGCGCTAAACCAAAAATAAACAGGGGGTACCTGCCTGCATCACACACTGCCACAGCTCCCGGACAAGATACCCTTAGGGGAGCTTCCAGCTCTCAAGGATGCACCTCCACATGGCGGTTGTGAGTACTTTTTAGAGGAGAGCTTACATTCCAACTAGTTTGTCCCTTGATGCCCCTTCCTCCCCCAAAAAGGCAGTGACTTAGATACTTGTATGTCTCTTTTCAGATAATAAGACATTGCTGATCCTGAAGAGTGAATATAAATCCTCCATGAAACGCGCAGAGCCTTAGTATATGCAATGCTTTACCGATCATGTGACTCATTTTTTTTATTCATATGGACATTTGTAATGCTATCAGTGATTTCAAACAATTAGGAAGTTTCTCAGTCGATATAGTTTATGCCTCTACACACTGTCATGTAATTAATGTTCCTAATATGTATATATATATATATATATATATATATATATATATATATATATATATATATATATGAATTTCACTGTTTTATTATGCATTCTCTGTATGAGTTTTTTCATGATTTACATTAAATATGCTGTGTTTTGCCATCTAGTGGTGACTGCATGTTTTATTCAAAGTCCCACCTTGCTCTCCTTCTTTCCAAATATACCGGGATGGAGGCTAGAGACACTACCAGGTCTCTGCCTCATTTAAAGTCCCATCTCCTCCTTTTGTAAACCTTCTTTCAGAACGGCTTAGAACCATCTGCACATGGATCAACAAATTGAGAAATAGCTTTTCCCCTGAGCTGTAGACACGTTATTGGACCCAGGACCCCCTCCTTAGGTAAGTGCAATATATAACTGTTGTTAATGCAATATCCATCTGTCAATGTCTTGACATTTTATTGCTTTAACTATGACCATTTAGTATTATTATTTATCAAATTTTACACATAGTATACTGTACATATATACAAATATATATATATATATATATATATATATATATATATATATATATATATATATATATGTATATATATATACATATACAGTATCTCACAAAAGTGAGTACACCCCTCAAATTTTTGTAAATATTTTATTATATCTTTATATGTGACAACACTGAAAAAATTACACTTTGCTACAATGTAAAGTAGTGAGTGTACAGCTTGTATAACCGTGTAAATTCACTGTCCCCTCAAAATAACTCAACACACAGCCAATAATGTCTAAACCACTAGCAACAAAAGTGGTTACACCCCTAAGTGAAAATGTCCAAATTGGGCCCAATTTGCCATTTTCCATCCCCGGTGTCATGTGACTCGTTAGTGTTATAAGGTCTCAGGTGTGAATGGGGAGCAGGTGTGGTAAATTTGGTGTTATCGCTCTCACTCTCTCATACTGGTCACTGGAATTTCAACATGGCACCTCATGGCAAATAACTCTCTGAGGATCTGAAAAAAAAGAACTGTTGCTCTAAATAAAGATGGCCTAGGCTATAAGAAGATTGCCAAGTGCCCTGAAACTGAGCTGCAGCATGGTGGCCAAGACCATACAGCGATTTAACAGGAACTCGCCATGGTCGACCAAAGAAGTTGAGTACACGTGCTCAGCATCATATCCAGAGGTTGTCTTTGGGAAATATACGTATTAGTGCTGCCAACATTGCTGCAGAGATTGGGATGGGGGGGTCAGCTTGTCAGTCCTCAGACCATACGCTGCATACTGCATCAAATTGGTCTGTATGGATGTCGTCCCAGAGGGAAGCCTCTTCTAAAGATAAATAAAATGGGGGGTATGTGGCGCTAACCCCTAAATTATCTCTAAAATCTCCTATAGGATTTTCTTATAGGATTTTCCAAAAGATGGGTTACCTTCAGGTATTAACGGGGTTAAATCAACATAAATATATGCAAGCAGCAAAAATACATACATAAAATATTCTTCAATAAAATATTCTTCAATAAAATAGTGGATGAAATAGTGAATATGTGCAAGGTAAGTGACCAATAAATATGGCTAATAAAACCGTGCTAGAATAAAATCAATCATTGATGACAATAAAAATAATTCTATATAAATTCCAAAAAAATGTGATGTGAGGTCTAAAAACAGTAAGAAGGAAATGCCTTCTGTGGACCAATAATGAAATGAATCTAAAGTGCACAGTGCAACGTGCAAGGAACGTGAAATAAAAGACCAAGCAATGGTCACGTGCGAAGAAATAAATATAAAAAATATATATGTGCATCAAATCCAAATAATGCAGCAGAGTGACTATAAAACTATAATGGACTGGATCACTAAGAGAAAATAAATATTCCTAATCCAGAAAAGAGATAGATAACGTGGTGCACTACAAATCCCAGCTTGTAGTGAAGAATCGCATAAAAGCAGCGACAGGGTAGAAAGTACCCACACAGTACGTATTGGTAATGGACTTTTATGGTAAGTGCAAAGCAGAAGAAAGTTACAGATGGCTAAGTAAAACAAAGTTCAGTGTAATCCCATGCAGACGGAGACGGAAGTGCTTTGTGGCCTTTTTAGGGGTGCACCCCACTGTTTCCCCCAGCAACCCCCTTTTGCCTCTTCTAAAGATGGTGCACAAGAAAGCGTGCAAACAGTTTGCTGAGGACAAGCAGACTAAGGACATGGATTACTGGAACCATATCCTGTGGTCTGATGAGACCAAGATGAGCTTATTTGGTTCAGATGGTGTCAAGCGTGTGTGGTGGCAACCAGGTGAGGAGTACAAAGACAAATGTTTCTTGCCTACAGTCAAGCATGGTGGTGGGAGTGTCATGGTCTGGAGCTGCATGAATGCTGCTGGCACTGAGGAGCTACAGTTCACTGAGGGATCCATGACTGATAACATGTACTATGACATACTGAAGCCCTCCCTTCAGAGATTGGGCCATAGGGCAGTATTCCAGCATGATAATGACCCCAAACACACATCCAAGATGACCACTGCCTTGCTAAAGAAGCTAAGGGTAAAGGTGTTGGACTGGCCAAGCATGTCTCCAGACCTAAACCCTATTGAGCATCTGTGGGTCATTCTCAAATGGAAGGTGGAGGAGCGCAAGGTCTCTAACATCCACCATCTCCGTTATGTCAGTATGGAGGAGTGGAAAGGGACTCCAGTGGCAACCTGTGAAGCTCTGGAGAACTCCATGCCCAAGAGGGTTAGGCAGTGCTGGAAATTAATGGTGGCCACACAAAATATTGTCCCATCTTGGACATTTTCACTTAGGGGTGTACTCACTTTTGCTGCCAGCAGTTTAGATATTAATGGCTGTGTGTTGAGTTATTTTGAGGGGACAGCAAATTTACACTGTTATACAAGCTGTACACTCACTACTTTACATTGTAGCAAAGTGACATTTCTTCAGTGTTTTCACATAAAAAGATATAATAAAATATTTACAAAAATGTGAGTTGTACTCACTTTTGTGAGATACTGTGTATATATATAAATAGATGAGACGTTTTTTATGTGTTTATGTGCAGCCATCACACTTGGGATCTATATATATATATATATATATATATATAGTATAGTATATATTATGCTGCTATAAGAAATAGATTGTTACTGAGCTAAGTTTTGCCATGTATTATGCTTATTGTCTGTGTTATGCAATGACAATAAACTATCTTTTCTTATCTTTCTGGGTTGTAAAGACGTGGTTCCCTTTTTTTATACCATCTTCCATTACTTTACTCCTGAGACATTTCCTATGAGAAAACGACTTTATCTTTTTTGTAAGTCGCACATTAGCAACAGAAAATACCAGATTAGTCTAACAGGTACAAATATGGTGCATCGCTGGGAGGTGATGTTCGAAGAAGGGAGATTGGGAGAATCATCCTGGCGGGAGTCTAATACCTCTCATTCTGTACTGCAGCTGAGCCCCATTTGACTGACAGGCAGATGAGAGTCTAAGAGCAGTTCACATCCCACAACTGCTGGCATGTGGGTCTGATGGAGATTTATTTCAGGATAATTAGCAGTGAGTAGATTGAAAGTTTAAGGAACTGTGTAAAATTACCTAGTCTCTGGCAGAAGAACAATAAAGAAATGAAGAACTAAAAAAGGAAATCCACAATTTAAAATAAATTGAATTTTTATTTTGTTTTGGGGTACTTGTAAACCTTAAAAACTGTACTTTTAAAGGAATATATAGTATAGTGTATTATACATATGTAACAGCTGTTTATATTAAATACATCTGTGTATCTTAATGTATGCAAGAATGTTTCATGAGGATGCCCATGTGTTGCAAATTTAAAAATACAACTGCCTGCAATACTAACCTCTCTAGCACTGTCCCCAGCAGTAATTCAGTTCTGTCACTAGATGTCTTTAGGCTGAATGAACAGCACCAAGCATAAAGTGCAGTACTCGAGGAGAAAGGGGTCTATAGGGGGTCATGGGTCAGGGATGTTATTTCGATTTTATTTTTGTAGTCTACATTATATTTTTTTAACTGTATACAGTAAATAAATATATATATATATATATATATATATATATATATATATATATATATATATATATATATATATATATATATATATATATATATATATATATATATATATATATATATATATATATATATATATATATATATATATATATATATATATATATATACTATATATATATATATATATATATATATGCAATATATATATATATATACTATGTGCAGTATATATAAACTATATACCTATTTTTATACTCATACATTGGGTAGCACACTCGGGATCAAATGATAATTGACAGCTGCGGTTTCACAGATTAGGAGGGAACTGAACTGATCATGAGAAAAACATGGAAGCTACCTCCGGCGACCTCTCCTTCTGTAACTGCTAGCTCTTTGGCAGCTTGTTTAGTCTCTTAGTCTCTTGGTTCAATACTTGGAGTCAGGGACCTTGAACAAACACGCAGACAAGCATTTCTGACTTGTCTATGACTTTACTCATATACAGTACATACATGGTCCAGGTCTGTGACACAGAAAATAATGATGCCAGTAGGTCAGCAAAACAGCCAGGAAACAAGCATTTTTTAAAAGGAGGTTAGCAATCACAGTTGCTATCTATCATGGCAAGTGCACTTTAAAGGATTTTGTTTTAACCCATATTTAACCACTTCCCATTTCCAATCTGAGGAGTAACAATTTCCTGCTCCTGTGCTAAGAGAATATAAATTTCATTCCCTCTTTGAGAGCTAATAGTGGACACTGTGGACATCGTGAGACTGAGCTGTCACTGACAGTCATAGATCCCACTAGAAACCAGGAACAATCAATGATCACATGCAGACTAATGCCCTGTACACATGGTCGGAATTTCAGACGGAAAATGTGCGATCGGATCATGTTGTCGGAAAATCCAATCGTATGTGGGCTCCATCGGTCTTTGTCCGTCGTAATTTCTGACACACAAAGTTTGAGAGCAGGATCTAAAATTTTCCAACAACAAAATACGATCGTTTAAATTCCGATTGTGTGTAGACAATTCCGACAGACAAAGTGCCACGCATGCTCAGAATAAATTAAGAGACCACAGCTATTGGCTACTGGCCCGTTTATAGTCCCGACATATGTGTTGTACGTCCCCTCGTTAAGAACGATCAGATTTTCCGACAACTTTGTCCAACCGTGTGTATACAAGACAAGTTTGGCACAAAATCCGTCACAAAAAATCTGATGGATTTTGTTGTCGGAATGTCTGACCGTGTGTATGGGGCATAATGGTTCATTACCACTGCCATCAGAGAATGCTAGTGTGTCTCTGTTTATTATTATAATTGTTGGCTACAATTACATTTTTAACCTTTTTTGTTATATTTAGGCATGTAAATTAACTGTAGAGTTATAGCCAAATTAACCAATGCATACTGACGCTGCTACATTTGAGGTGGGTATTTAGGCTTCAGTCATCTATAGTCAGTCGCAAAAGTGTTAATAATAACAATAGTCATGTGGTCCTGCAGTTCCATGCAAAGGTTTTAGGCAGGTGTGAAGAAATTCTGTAACGTAAGAATGCTTTTAATTATTTTTATTTTATCTATATTTATTTATCAATTTACAAAAATGCAAAGTGAGTGAACAGAAGAAAAATCTAAATTAAATCAATATTTGGAGTGGCTACCCTTTGGCTTCAAACCAGCATCAATTCTTACACTTGCACAAAGTCAGGGATTTTGTAGAATTAAAGTCAGGTGTATGAATAACCAATTATACCAAGCAGGTGCTAACGATCATCAATTTCATATGAAGGTTTAAACACAGTCATTAACTAAAACAGAAAAAGCTGCATAGGAAGCCTAAAACTGGGTGAGGATCCACCAAACTCTGTTACTAAGGTGAGGTTGTAGAAGACAGTTTCATGTCACAGGTCATACACAATGGCAAGACTGAGCACAGCAACAAGACATAATGGAGTTATACTGCAACAGCAAGGTCTCTTTCAGGCAAAAATTTCAAAAGCAGACTGGGGTTTCAAAATGTGTTGTGCAAGCTCTTTTGAAGAAGCACAAAGAAACTAGCAACACTGAGGACCGAAGATGTAGTGGTCAGCCAAGGAAACTTAAAGTCTCATGTTTTTTTACCTTAATACATCCTATGCATTAAGGTGAAAAAACACCTTGCAGTCCTTTGCCCAGTAGTATGTATATATATATATATATATATATATATATATATATATATATATATATATATATATATATATATATATATTTATTTTTTATATTATTTTTTTTTTTTTTTTTTTTTTTTTTTTTTTTTTTACTTTTTTCCTGTTTACTCCCTTACTCCCTGTGATATCACCATGCATAGCCTGAGAAAGAGGCTTGGGCGGCCTTGAAATGCATAGCTTCACCCCCCCACATCCTCATGACATCAGTTCTGGTCTGCTCTGCATTGCACAAGATCCCCTCCACCATCTTGTTGGATTCCAACTTCCTCATCTACTCTGTCATCCAACCCAACGTCCACACTTTCTAGGCTGAAAGTTGTAGGAAGAGATGTATGAGCCGGCCACTCACGGATTACATACAAACAGTGCAATTTCTTCGTCTCATGTGAGTTACTAATTAACCAGTATTTCTCAAAACATTTAATGCTGCCCTTAGTTTGGTGCCCATACCACCCCCCCCCCGTGTTTTCTCTTGGTCCTGCAGGTGTATCCATCCACCCACTGTTTCTATCCAGGTCTGAGGTTCCCTTTTGTTGAGAGACTGTCCATTGGAAGCCCTTACTATGTGATAAGCCTTATTTTAACTGTCACAATGTGAGTTGCCATTTATCTTTTCACCACAATAAGTTTGTCAATATACTACACTAAGACTGCCCCTCGTTATTCTTCTTATCTGAGGGTCAAGACAGCTACATTGTTTTGCTGTTAAAGAAAATAATGTACGCCTATAGAGTAGGCAAAGGCATGGTGGGGATTGGTGGAGTAAAGTGAGTGCACTAAATTACTGGCAGATCAACAGATAATTGTTTGTACTTTCACCATTTATTATTCATAATGGGATAAAACATGGGGAAATGTACATGTTCTGAACCTATACATTAAATATGTTCCTGTTTTGTCTAGACCTACTGCAGCATACCTATAAAAATGTTTTATATATGCATCAATCAAGGGTCCAAATCACAGTTTTTACAGCCACTTTTTTTATGTTGACTGCCACTTGTTACATCTAAATCTGCTTTAGTCTTCAATAAATCTTTAATAATTGCAGCATGCTGAAAAGCACAATCATTTGGCAAGCATACTAGGTGTACAGTCTAATGTACAGACAGATGTGCCCTCTAGTGACTTCCGATGTGTTTGCTATGTATGATCTGGTCCAGATTTCAATTAAGCGCCCCCTAGGCTACTTTTATCATACTGCGCTCCGTAATCACATATCGCTTTGGCCACACAGTTAAATAACTCATGTAATATAAATTTGTTCTATGCGTGAGGAAAAAAATATTTTCTTGATTTTTAGTTTCACCCTGTAGATTTGCATATAAAAATAAAGAAAAAAGACTTGTTATAAGAGAGCCTGGGCAGTTTGCCTTCTTTGTAAGATGTTTGCCTCATAAACATGGGTCTATATAGTCTTTACAATAATCTGGACTGGAATCTGATCATAATAAATATAGTGCAAGTGTAATAATGTCAAAACTGCTATCAGATGTTACATTAAAGAAAAGCTTGCCTGCAAAGAAAAAGCATCTTATGTGTTTTGGATAGCGCTGGACTTGATAGATACACAATAGAGTGAGATCTCCTTCATAGGGACTCATTGATCACTGGCTGCTTCCTCCCTGATAGTGATGAGAAGAGCGCACAGCAGGTGATAAACTCTGGGGTGGTTGTTGAGGAGCACCTAGCACAAAAGTCTGTATCACTCAGGGATCTATTTGAAATGTTTATTGGTTAAGCGCATCAGGTAAAGCCAACACAAATCCTTCCCCTTCCTCATGGCTGGAGCAGTAAATGTGATTAGATTTGCAATGAAATGCAATAGGAGACCTAAATTGGGGCTTGATAGAGACTGTCAAGATACGATACGATACGAACAATGCCAGCAGTTCAAAGCTCTTTGGCTTTACCTGAAATGCGTTGGTTTCCTGATGCTCGTAACCAATAAGCATCTCATTTGGGTAGCACAGGGGCTAAGTGGTTTGCACTTCTGCCTGGCAGCACTAGGGTCATAACTTCAAATCCCAACCACAGCACTACCTGCCTGGGGTTTGCATGTTTTTTTCTGTGCCTGCATAGGTTTCCTCCTGCACTCCAAAGACATGCTGGTAGGTTAATTGGCTCCTGTCTAAATATGTCCCAGTATATGTACACTATATTACCAAAAGTATTGGGATGCCTGCTTTTACACGCACATGAACTTTAATAGCATCCCAGTCTTAGTCCGTAGGGTTCAATATTGAGTTGACCCACCCTATGCAGCTATAAAAGTTTCAACTCTTTTGGGAAGGCTGTCCACAAGTTTAGGAGCTTGTCTATGAGAATGTTTGACCATTCCTCCAGAAGTGCATTTGTGAGGTCAGGCACTGATATGGATGAGAAGGCCTGGCTCACAGTCTCCACTCTAATTCATCCCAAAGGTGTTGTATCTGGTTGAGGTCAGGACTCTGTGCAGGTCAGTCAAGTTCCTCCACCCCAAACTTGCTCATCCATGTCTTTATGGACCTTGTTTAGTTCACTGGTCCAAACCATTTGGTGGAGGGGGGATTATGGTGTGGGGTTGTTTTTAAGGGGTAGGGCTTGGCCGCTTAGTGAAGGGAACTCTTAACCACTTCAGCCCCGGACCAATTTGCAGCTAAAGGACCAGGCCCCTTTTTGCAATTCGGCACTGCGTCGCTTTAACTAACAATTGTGCGGTCGTGCGACGTGGCTCCAAAACAAAATTCCTTTTTTTCCCACAAATAGAGCTTTCTTTTGGTGGTATTTGATCGCCCCTGCGGTTTTTATTTTTTGCGCTATAAACAAAAATAGAGCGACAATTTTGAAAAAAATTCAATATTTTTTACTTTTTGCTATAATAAATATCCCCAAAAAATATATAAAAAAACATTTTTTTTCCTCAGTTTAGGCCGATACGTATTCTTCTACATATTTTTGGTAAAAAAAATCGCAATTAGCGATTATTGATTAGTTTGCGCAAAAGTTATAGCGTTTACAAAATAGGGGATAGTTTTATAGCATTTTTATTAATATTTTTTTTTTTTTATTAGTAATGGCGGCGATCAGCGATTTTTATTGTGACTGCGACATTTTGGCGGACACATCGGACATTTTTGACACATTTTTGGGACATTTGTCATTTATACAGCAATCAGTGCTATTTAAATAGCACTGATTCCTATGTAAATGACAGTTGTAGTTAGGGGGTTAACCACTAGGGGGCGGGGAGGAGTCAGTGTGACGTGTTGTGTTTATTTTACTGTAGGGGGGCGTGGCTGTACGTGTGACGTCATTGATCGGCGTTCCCGATGACAGGGAACCGCCGATCACTGACAGTCAGTGTAGGAAGCGCGGGGAGAGGTTTGTTTACATAGACCTCTCCCCGTTCTTCAGCTCCGTAACCCGATCGCGGGATACCAGCGGCGATCGGGTCCGCTGGTCCCGCGGCCGGGGTCACGGAGCTCCCGACCGGGTCGCGAGCACGCCGCTAGCGGCGCGAGCGCGACCACGGGCAGGCACATGCACGATCGCGTACCGGTACGTGATTCTGCCTGCCCGTGCCATTCTGCTGACGTATATATGCAGTGGCCGGTCGGGAAGTGGTTAAGGCATTAGCATACCAAGACATTTTGGACAATTTCACGCTCCCAACTTTGTGGGTGCAGTTTGGAGTTGGCCCCTTCCTGTTCCAACATGACTGTGCAACAGTGCACAAAGTAAGGCACATAAAGACATGGATGAGCGAGCTTTGGGGGGGGGAGGAACCTGACCTCAACCGAAAGAACACCTTTGGGATGAATTAGAGCAGAGACTGCAAGCCCATAGACACACTCATAAACCTTGTGGACAGCCTTCCCAAAAGAGATGAAGCTGTTATAGCTGCAAAGGGTGGGCCAACTCAATATTGAACCCTACGGACTAAGACTGGGATGCCATTAAAGTTCATGTTCGTGTAAAGGCAGGTATCCCAATACTTTTGGTAATATAGTGTATGTATATATGTAGGTTAGGGACCTTAGATAGCATGCTCCTTGAAGGCAGGGACTGATGTGAATGTGCAATATGTATGTGTAAATTGCCAGGGATATACAAGTACCTGTAAAAAATAAATACATTTCAAAGAGTTTCCTGAGTGATTTGGACTTTTGTACTGGGCGTTCCTCAATCCCATTTATACTATTGCATTGCAGTAACGTATAGTAAAACATATACTGTATATGTATGTTTGAATAACTTCTGCGCTACTATGTGTAAATTAATAATAATACGTGTAGGTAATGTAATAATGTGAGAAAATAAATTAACGAATGAGGTGCTGCTCAACACTGAATGTGTTCCCACATAAATAAAACATAAATTGCAAAATAAATATGAAGCGCTACCTCACCTAGGATATGCCATAGGTCCCTGCTACTACTCAAAAGTGATAACTGATAAAAATACAATCACAATCTGTGTATTCAAAACCAATCTCAAAAAGCAACAGTGTCCATAAAATACTTTAATAATGATTGGAAATAAGTGGTAGGCTTATTATGATGATTCATTCAATCCATTCAATTAGTGTTTCCATCCATATGAACTGTGCTAGTGTATAGTTCTCCAATAGTGAAAATCCAATAATGATAGTAAATATTGTGTGCACCACAATGCCCTCCACCGGTCATACTATGCACTCACCTCCTGGGGAGACCCACAAATGGGTCAAGAAACGCCTTCCTCTTAGGGGTATTAATCCCTAACCTCTTGATATAGTCACGTGTGCAGTGACGAAACACGCCAAGGTGGAGCCTGTGACAACATCGCGTACGATCAGGAAGTAGAGAGCGAGCTGCTGGGGACACAGGGTCAATGATCTGCAGATGTTTTAGTGATCTAGGGTATTTTTACCTTAACTACACAAGTGAGTTCACTGTGTGCACCAGAAATAGGGCATCTGTACACATGAGTTTTTAACTATGCAATTTAATAAATGAGAGTGTTTTTATACAGTAAGCACTATGTCAGTTCTTTCCTTACCCTTATGATACTTACCTATGAGGAACACTATACAAGGGATCAGGAGCCCTTGTACCGAGTGTGCAACGGCTTCCTAAGGGGAAGGCGTTTCTTAACCCATTTGTGGGCCTCCCTGGGAGGTGAGCGCAAAGTGTGACTGGTGGAGGGCACTATCATTATTGGATTTTCACTATTGGAGAATTATACACTAGCACAGTGCATATGGATGGAAATACTAATTGAATGGATTTAATGAATCGTCATAATAAGCCTACCATTTATTTTCAATCATTATACACTTATGCCCCGGAACATTTTGCTGGCCAAAGACCAAAGCACTTTTTGCGATTCGGCACTGCGCCGTTTTATTTGACAATTGCGCGGGCGTGCGGCGTGGCTCCCAAACAAAATTTACGTCCTTTTTTCCCCACAAATAGAGCTTTCTTTTGGTGGTATTTGATCACCTCTGCGGTTTTTTTATTTTTTGCGCTATTAACAAAAAAAGAGCGACAATTTTGAAAAAAGCGCATTATTTTTAACTTTGCTATAATAAACATCCCCAAAAAATATATTAAAATTTTTTTTTCCTCAGTTTAGGCCGATACGTATTCTTTGACATATTTTTGGTAAAAAAAAATTGCAATAAGCATTTATTGATTGGTTTGTGCAAAAGTTATAGCGTCTACAAAATAGGGGATAGATTTATGGCATTTTTATTAATAATTAATTTTTTTTACTAGTAATGGCGGCGATCAGCGATTTTTATCGTGACTTCGACATTATTGCGGACACATTGGGACCATTGGCATTAATACAGCGATCAATGCTATAAAATTGCATTGATTACTGTAAAAATGTCACTGGCAGTGAAGGGGTTAACCACTAGGCGGCGGGGGAGGGGGTTAAGTGTGTCCTGGGGAGTGATTCTAATTGTAGGGGGGATGGGCTAGCAGTGACACGACACTGATCGCTGCTTCTGATGACAGGGAGCAGATGATCAGTGTCCTGTCACTAGGCAGAACGGGGAGATGCTGTGTTTACATCGGCATCTCCCCGTTCTTTAGCTCCATGACACGATTGCGGGCAGCCAGCGCACGCGCGTGCGCAACAGGAAATTAGAAGTAACATACGGGTACGTTACTTTGCCCAGCCATGCCATTCTGCCGACGTATATCTACAGGAGCTGGTCGGCAATCGCTTAATAATGTATTTTATGTACACCGTTACTTTTTGAGATACACAGAGACTATTTTGGGACCCCAGCTGGGGCTTTCAAACCTATTGGTTTTCACAGATTGTAATTGTATTTTTATTGAATAGTAGCAGGAGCCTATATAGGCATATATATATATATATATATATATATATATATATATATATATATATATATATATCCTAGGTGAGGTAGCTTTACGTTTATTTTGCAATTTACAATCATGTCCATAAATATTGGGACATCAACACAATTCTAATCTTTTTGTCTCTATACACCACCACAATGGTTTTGAAATGAAACAAAGATGTGCTTTAACTGCAGACTTTCAGCTTTAATTTGAGGGTATTTACATCCAAATCAGGTGAACGGTGTAGGAATTACAACAGTTCGTATATGTGCCTCCCACTGTTTAAGGGACCAAAAGTAATTGGACAGATTAACAATCATACATTAAACTTTTACTTTTTAATACTTGGTTTCAAATCCTTTGCTGTCAATTACAGCTTGAAGTCTGGAACGCATAGACCTCACCAGACGCTGGATTTATTTCATCCCTGGTGATGCTCTGCCAGGCCTCTACTGCAACTGTCTTCAGTTCCTGCTTGTTTTTGGGGCATTTTCCCTTCAGTTTTGTCTTCAGCAAGTCAAATGCATCCTCAATCGGATTCAGGTCAGGTGATTGACTTGGCCATTGCATAACATTCCACTTCTTTCCCTTAAAAAACTCTTTGGTTGCTTTCGCAGTATGCTTCCGGTCATTGTCCATCTGCTCTGTGAAGCGCCGTCCAATGAGTTCTGAAGCATTTTGCTGAATATGAGCAGATAATATTGCCCGAAACACTTCAGAATTAATCCTGCTGTCAGCAGTCACATCATCAATAAATACAAGAGAACCAGTTACATTGGCAGCCATACATGCCCACGCCATGACACTACCACCACCATGTTTCACTGATGAGGTGGTATGCTTTGGATCATGAGCAGTTCCTTTCCTTCTCCATACTCTTCTCTTCCCATCACTCTGGTACAAGTTGATCTTGGTCTCATCTGTCCATAGGATGTTGTTCCAGAACTGTGAAGCCTTTTTTAGATGTTGTTTGGCAAACTCTAATCTGGCCTTCCTGTTTTTGAGGCTCACGAATGGTTTACATCTTGTGGTGAACCCTCTGTATTCACTCTGGTAAAGTCTTCTCTTGATTGTTGACTTTGTCACACATACACCTACCTCCTGGAGAGTGTTATTGATCTGGCCAACTGTTGTGAAGGGTGTTTTCTACACCGTGGTCTTCCGGGTCTTTTGGTGTTGCTGAGCTCACCGGTGCGTTCTTTCTTTTTAAGGATTTTCCAAACAGTTGATTTGGCCACACCTAATGTTTTTGCTATCTCGCTGATGGGTTTGTTTTGTTTTTTCAGCCTAATGATGGCTTGCTTCACTGATAGTGACAGCTCTTTGGATCTCATATTGAGAGTTGGCAGCAACAGATTCCAAATGCAAATAGCACACTTGAAATTAACTCTGGACCTTTTATCTGCTCCTTGTAAATGGGATAATGAGGGAATAACACACACCTGGTCATGGAACAGCTGAGCAGCCAATTGTCCCATTACTTTTGGTCCCTTAAAAAGTGGGAGGCACATATACAAACTGTTGCAATTCCTACACCGTTCACCTGATTTGGATGTAAATACCCTCAAATTAAAGTCTGCAGTTAAATCACATCTTGTTTGTTTCATTTCAAATCCATTGTGGTGGTGTATAGAGCCAAAAAGATTAGAATCGTGTCAATGTCCCAATATTTATGGACCTGACTGTATATACTGTATATGCCTGCTGTGCACATGGCATGCATTGTGGTGCCCTGCATTGACAAAAATGCTGCAGCTGCATTTTTTATATGTTAAGGTGTGCTGTTAGCCTATTCAAAGTAAAAGCGCTGCCTTAGCACAGTATGCCTAAATCCACAAAATTGTAATGTTAACACACATGCGTAAATAAAATGCATACATCCATGGAACTTGTATTTTCAGAATGGGAGGTCATCAGCAGCCACCATACTTCCTCAGTACAAGATCCTATCCAATCTGTGGGTGCCAGGCTCTCAATGTCCCCAGGCACCCACCAATCATCTTGCAGAGATTCAGAACAGAGCTCTGCCTATGTAAACAAGACAGATCCCCATTCTGACAGGGGGAAGGGATGGATTTTGTGTTCCTGCAAAGCAGGGACTAGCATCCATCTCTTCCCTTAGTAAAAGCAGCACATACAGTACACAAAAACACTGGCTAGGCAGTGGGCACACAGTCCACCCTTTGATCTCCCTAGATATGTAACCCCTTCCCAGCCAGTGTCATTAGTACTAAATTATTATTAGTGCTAAAATTATGTAGTCACTGGTTCCCACAAAGTGTCAAAAGTGTCAGTTAGTGTCTGATTGTCCGGCGCAATATTGCAATCGTAAAAGTAGAAATATCCGCGCTTAGGAATTTGGAACTGCTGCCCCCCTAGAGAACTACACCTAAATGTAGCAAAAATAAATGAAAATAAAAGGAAGGGGTATTGGCGCTGTTCAAAGTTGAAGGTATATAAGGGGTTAAATTATTTAAAGCGGGAGAGGTGTAGGTATTGAAAAAAACTATAAAATCGTGAATAAAGTGCAAAGGTAAAAGCTGGATAAGTGAATCAGCAATACTATTACGATAAAATCACACTAATTAAAGAGTGTCCAAAATAAACCAAAGTGTTCAGTGATCATGAGCAGCGATGAGTAAATATAGAGAATAATATCTATTAAAAAATTGAGAAAAGTGCACGTGCATAAATATATACAGATATTATATAACAATATTATATAATGAGTATTGCTAAAAAGCTCAGAGTATTATATCATAGGTTATGCAGGTATTCTGTACATGTTAAACGAAAAGGCCCTCGAACAGTTAAAATGAGGTAATGATATATAAATATGTGAAATGAAAGTCCAATAAAATCCAGTAGTGTTGTATGCTGATATAAAAACTGGAAAGTTAATAAGTATCAATAAATGGTAATTGGTTATATATGTTCCAATCAGCAGTATCCAAACAGTAGGAAGTCCACCATACACTGAATGCAGAAAAGTGCAGACAAACAATCAGTAAATAGATGCAGTTTGCACAATTTCAGTCTAGTGAAGTGTATGATTGTTCTTGGCAGTATAATGAGAAACGTGATAAGCAGCTGTGGGGGTCCCGTACTCCCCTCCTTCCGACTGTGCCCCTAATGTGATTGCACTCACCGGAGTGCCCAACCCCTGCAGGGGTGATGGGCATAGAAGTAATGATCCACGTAGGTCTCTCACGTCTGGGTGTCCTCCTTCTCTGGGGGGTTCGTACCAGCTGGATCCTTGTTCCTCTACTGTCCGGTGTGCTCATTCGGTGCAGGTGGGAAAATATGGGGAAGGGATGGATTCATAGCGTGACTCCGTATAAATTAAAAAATACGAATTTATTTTGAAAACTAAAAAATAGTCAACCACCAAGTGGTGTAACCAGAGATCAAAGGGCTAGCAAGCCCATACAGTAGAAAAGCTGGAGTGTGTAACACAGCTCTTCCGGGGATGCGGCGTGCGTTCCACGGCCGCGCTAACTCCAAAACCGGAAGCGGTGGCTGCGCCGGATGTGACGTGTATAATGAATATTAGTAGTGAATATTGCAATCGTGCTATAAGTAGCTGATCACCGCCATTACTAGTATAAAAATAAATAAATAAAAATTCCATAAATATATTCCATATTTCATAGATGCTATAACGTTTGTAAACCAATCAATATACGCTTGTTGGGATTTTTTAAGCAAAAACATGTAGCAGAATACATATTGGCCTAAAGTTTTAAAGAAATTACCAGTCTTTTTTGTTTATAACACAAAAAATAAAAACCGCAGTGGTGATCAAATACCACCAAAAGAAAGCTCTATTTGTGGGAAAACAATGACATGAAACATGAAATTTTAATAGAATACAGCGTTGCATGACTGCGCAATTGTCAGTTAAAGTAACATAGTGCCGTATCTCCAAAAATGGCCTGGTTATGAAGGAGGGTAAATCTTCTGGAGGTCAAGCGGTTAATGCAAATTTTATATCTGTACGCTTTTTCTGTCACTCATGAAGCCAGGCCAAAATACTTCTGGCTTTTCATGGATTGCACCTCCGGTGTGATGACATAAATACTGAAAACATCCCCTTTTCTCCACTTCATTTTAATTTCTCTGACAAACTACAACCATAAAAACGTTAAACACTCTTTCTACAGTATACATGTTGTTTGTAGGGCATGGGCTACAACAAAATGGCGGCTGAGCACTAATTTTTGAGAACAACTAAAGTGGTAATCTATTTGGTTGTCCTCAAAGAAGAAGGCTTGTTGGCCATTTTGACCAGGAGCCATTTGTGATAGAAAAGGTGTGCATGTATGAAATTTGCATTAAATTTTTTTTTTCAAACAGAATGCTATATTTTAAACTACTGTGGCCCTTGGTTTGCATGCCCAGTTTATGTAAAAGGTGAGTTCAACTTTTTCAGTTAACCTGTGGTCAGTCTATGAACATTATATATATACATATTTTTTAAAAAGCAGGTATTGGCCAAAAAATAAAGTCCTCACTGAACTCTCTAGCTACCGGCAATCTAAATCAATCCATTCTTAAATTTTACAAGTAAAGCACTGAAGACTTCAAGTTGTTATCTCAGCAGCTCAGTCCACCTTTCTTCCTCTTCCCAGATCACCTGACCTATGTTTACATTAACAATGACAGAGTTGGAAGTCTGTTGAACCATTGCTGGAGCAGAATGAGCTGAGCTGCTGAGAGGATTCACTTAAGTGTTTCTGCTCTGAATTTTGAAGATTAATTGTTTCTCAGTAGCTGCTGCTACAGAGGTAAGTGTAGGCTTAATTTAAAGCTAATTTAATGCTTGTAGGGAACATATAGATACTTTATCCATAGCCTGATTCACTTAAAGGTCTTTCACACTTATTTTTTACTGCAAAGTATATGTATTCCGCTGTTTCATTAATGAAGGTTCTCTTTATAAGGGAAAACATGACTGCAGTTATTTACAAACCAAAAATATACATCCAACTGTCAATTAGCATTTTTTGCAGGCAGATAGAGGCAACTGGAAAATTTGATCAAAAATAGAAAAACAACTCCATCATTAACATTTTGTGATTATGGCATCTTTATTCCTGGGGGGTGTACAGGTGGAATCACACTTTGAAAACAAAGACTTACTAAAATTACACAATTCCATTCTAAGACACAGCGGCATCTTTTTTTTTATTTTCAGATACTTGTAAAACTTGGACTTAAACAGTTTGCCTGCAGTGAAAATATCCATTGACTGAATGAGGATTTCACTAATTAGATTTTCTTTAAGCACCTGTTCTTGTAATATCATATGATAGATGTTTGTTCTTCCAGCTTTTGCAGTTTCCCTCTCCAAATGAAAGATTGCCTCACAAGGCTATTTGTCTCATAAGCTAAACAAGAAGTATCGGTGTCAAACCCTGAGGCTAACTAGTCTCCCATGCATTTCTTCAAGGAAGGAAGGAAGATCTGCAAATGTACTGTTTATTGCAGAAAGGATATTGCACCTCCAGTGTGGTCGCTGATAACATAAATACTGAAAACATGGCATTTTTAAAATGGAAAACTTCCCCTTTTCTCTACTTCGCTGTCACTCCTCTGATAAACCACAATCATAAAAATGTGAAACACTTGTTCTACATAGGCACTAATGACACACAATGCAAATTTGTAAAATAAAAATCACACATATGTACCTGCATGTTTTATGGCTGTTTTTGTAAACAGCAACACTGTATTTTTATGGGAAGGGATTTATAGAGGTAAAATATACTCTTTGAAGTATAACCTAATCTATTCTAAAAATGGTCTTACTCAAAGTTTCACTGTTACAAGAAAAGTAACAGTTTATAAAGACTTAAAATGGTTCTAAAGACTGAAGGCTTTTTACCTTCATGTATTTTATGCATGAAGGTAAAAAACCTTAGTGTGCAACTCCCCCTTCAGCCCCCCCCCCTATACTCACCAGAGCCTGATCCCGATCTGTGCACAAGATTAGAAGCTCTCTCTGGTCTCTGCCTCCTCATTGGCTGAGACACAGCAGCGGGAGCCATTGGCTCTCATAGACACACAGAGGTTGCTCGAGAGTGAGCACGCACAAGTGCCCACAGAGCAAGCAGCTTGCTCTGGGGGCACTCAGGAGGGGGAGGGGCCTGGAGTGCCGGCGGGGACCCGAGAAGAGGGGGACAACGCTGCTCTGTGCAAAACCAATGCACAGAGCAGTTAAGTATGACATATTAGTTATTTAAAAAAATATTGGAACCTTTACAATCACTTAAAATGGCTACTTCAATATAGTCTAGCAGGCTGGGATCTGAGTAGCTGGGGAAAGGGAGGCAAAGGCAATCTGCAAATTACTAAATACACTAATCTATGGCTCTTGTTCACACAGGTTTCTAGTTGTATAAGAGAAATGTGTACAGCAAGCATTTGCAAATCATTTGTAAGCTTTGGACAGCTTTGTTAACCTCTTGGCACCAATGCCTCCCGACCCTTTAGGAGGTTTATGATGCCGGGATCACGTGACCCCCATGATTGGCTGTCACGGTGGTCATGTCGTCCGAAAACTCCCATTCACAAGAAGCGATTGGGAGCTTTCGGTTAGGCAACGGTAACTGTGTCAGGAGAGCGAAGTGCATGCGCTCTCGGCACAGGTGTATTGGGGGCAATTTACGCAAATATGCGGCCCCTCAACGCTAAGGGCCAGGTGCCAAGAGGCTGCATATTTTTGTACAGCCGGCGCCAAGGGGTTAAAGTCTTTAAAGTGTATCTAAACCCAAAACATTTTTTTTTTAGTTTTGGCTACAGTGGGTGAGGGTTTAGAGGCTTTGTCTTTTATTGCTGCCTGTGTCTCCATTAGGAAGATTAGCCCTCTCTGTTTGTTCTAGTGAACACAGTGACCAAAGCTAAAAGAAAGAGAAAATCACACATTTTTGAATTGTGACTAGAAGGAGTACTTATTCTGGTGACAAATGTCTAAGAGGGAATTTTCTCATGTGTTGAGTCTACAGAACAGGAAGTGAGAGGAGATCTCCCCAATCGGACAAAGATTGCATTAAAAAAATCTATCATGGGTTTTAGCCCTTCCCTACTCAAAAAGAGAAAAAAAAGTTCTGGCTTTAGATAATCTTTAAATAAATCTAACATTGAGTTGGGAAAGGTTAAACATAGGTCTTACTAAAAGTGCTGACTGTCACTTTAACCACTTAAAGTCTGGACTTAGTGGCATTTAATCACCACTGGGTTTTTTATTTTTTGCAATAGAAATTAAAAAAGACCTAAAACTTTATAGAAAAACACATTTGATTATATAATTTTGCAAAATAACCGTTCTTCATAAATTTAGAATGTTTTCTGCTACATTTTTACAAGCTTGAATGGGTATCCCCTCACTGGTGACACCACAAATCAGGGTAAATGTATTATTCCATTATTACACCCTATTTGGTGTGGGTCAGTGTACCATAAAACTTTAGTTTTGCTTCTTATATATTCTGCTATATTTCTTTGGTAAAAAAAGAACTCAAATTAGTGTACCGTATTTATCGGCGTATAACACGCACCGGCGTATAACACGCACCCCAAGTTTAGGAGGGCATTTTAAGGAAAAAACTTTTTAGGAGGAAAGTTTAGGGGAAAAAAAAAACTTACATTTAAGTTTCATTTGCAGCTTGCCCAGCATCATTTGCAGCTTGCCCAGTGTCATTTGCAGCTTGCCCAGCGTCATTTGCAGCCTTGCCCAGTGTCATTTGCAGCTTGCCCAGTGTCATTTGCAGCTTGCCAACTTTTAAATTTCCCGCCGCAGAGACAGACCGTGCGAGTGCCGCCGAAAAAGACCGAGCACCGACGAAAAAGACAGAGTGCCAACGAAAAAAAACGAGCCGACTGTTCGGCTCTGCTCGCAGTCCCACCACCCTGCTGTTTAGGGAGTGAGCGCAGGGAGGCGGGACTGCGAGCGGAGCCGAACAGTAGCCTCAGTCTTTTTCGTCGGCACTCGGTCTTTTTCGGCGCACTGGTTCTTTTTTGGCAGCGCTCGCTGTTTTTCTGTTTTTTTTGGCGGCGCTCGATTTTGAGGGGGAAAAAGTGTGTGTTATACGCCGATAAATACGGTATATTACTTAGTATGTGAGAAAGTTAGAGAGTCAACAAACTGTGGTATATAAAGTACAGTACATTTGAAAATTGATCAATCCTTATGTTTTGACTGCCTATATAATTTCTTGAGGCCTTAAAAAGGAAGATCAGTACAAATACCCCCCAATGACCCGTTTTTGGAAAGTAGACAGTCTAAGGTATTTATTAAGGGGCAAGGTGAGTTTTGTGAAGTTGTAATTTTTTTCCAAAAATGTTCTTTGGAAAATGATGGCAGTAAATAAAATTTGTTAGTTAGAATCTCCCACACAGCACAGGCAAAATTATAATTACACCCCAAAACATATTCTGCTACTTCTCCTGAGTATGGCAATACCACATGTGTGATATTTTTCACAGCCTGGCCACATACAGAGGCCCAAAATCCAAAAAGCACTTTAAGGCTTTCTAGGGGCATAAACTACACATCTAATTTCCTGATTACCTATCAAATTTTTCGAGGGCTTGGAGCACCAGGGTAGTGGACTGACCACATTTTGAAAACAAAACACACCAAGGTAACTTCTAAGACATGGTGAGTCTTTTTGGAAAGTGTGGAAAGAAAATTAGGTCAATTAATAAGATAAGCTGTCAATTAATAAGACATTTCTAATACACAGCAAATGCATACATAGAATTACATCTCAAAACACATTCTGCTACTCCTCTGGAGTTTAGGAATTCTATATGTGTGAGACATTTTCATAGCCTAGCCACACAGAGAGGCCCAAAGTCCAAATAGCACCTTAAGGCTTTCTAGGGGAATAAATGATGCATCTAATTTTCTAACTACTTTCACGTTTTTGAGGCCTTGGAGCACCAGGACAGTGGAGACAATTGGGGACACTGGCTCTGTTAATGCTGTCACTGGTATGGTGATGATCAGGACACTGGTATGGTGGTGATCAGGACACTGGTATGGTGGTGATCAGGAAACTTTTGGTATTGCAGTGAACAGAACACTGGTATGGAGGACAGTAAGTGTGTTTTACCTAAAATTATGAAAAAAAAAGAAAAACTAACGCAGCCACCAGTTCTAGGCCTGGTAAGCTTCAATATATTTAATTTTAACATGCTTTAAATCTTCAACTAGTTGATTCTAGAATTATCTCACTGTGGTAATAAATTAGAATAAAATTACTCTTTAAAGAAAGTGTCCTAAGTTTTTGCGACATGCACTTGATAGTCCTTCATACTAGATGATAAAAGTCTACTTTCCCTTTTTCTCAATCACAATTATTATATTAACATTTCCTTCCACAATATAAAGGATGCATTAATATCCCCTCTCTCATTTGAGAACCAGCAGCTGAAACGTATGTCTACATACCTAGAAGTGTGGAACTGGATAAGTGCCTTTAGCTCTGCTGCTGAATGATGATTTAGCAAACAAACCAATGGACTGGTGTTTTTTTAAGGTCACATTAATTACAGGTGTGTGCCTTTTTCTTAACCCGATAAAGTGGTCACTTTAACCACTTCAGCCCCGGACCAATTGGCAGCCAAAGGACCAGGCCCCCTTTTTGCGATTCGGCACTGCGTCGCTTTAACTGACAATTGCGCGGTCGTGCGCCGTGGCTCCAAAACAAAATTGGCGTCCTTTTTTCTCACAAATAGAGCTTTCTTTTGGTGGTATTTGATCGCCCCTGCGGTTTTTATTTTTTGTGCTATAAACAAAAATAGAGCGACAATTTTGAAAAAAAATGCAATATTTTTTTGCTTTTTGCTATAATAAATATCCCCAAAAAATATATAAAAAAACTTTTTTTTCCCTCAGTTTAGGCCGATACGTATTCTTCTACATATATTTGGCGATTATTGATTGGTTTGCACAAAAGTTATAGTGTTTACAAAAGAGGGGATAGTTTTATAGCATTTTTATTAATATTTTTTTTTTTACTAGTAATGGCGGCGATCAGCGATTTTTATTGTGACTGCGACATTATGGCGGACACGTCGGATATTTTTGACACATTTTTGGGACCATTGTCATTTATACAGCAATCAATGCTATTTAAATGCATTGTTTCCTGTATAAATGACAGTTGTAGTGAAGGGGTTAACCACTAGGGGGAGGGGAGGGGTTATGGGCTGTGACGTGTGTGTTTTTTTTTACATTAGGGGGCGGGGCTGACGTCTGACGTCATTGATCGGCTTTCCCGATGACCGGGAACAGCCAATCAATGACAGGCAGAGTAGGAAGCGCGGGGAGAGGTTTGTTTACACATACCTCTCCCCGTTCTTCAGCTCCGTAACCCGATCGCGGGACACCAGCGGCGATCGGGTCCGCTGGTCCCGCGGCCGGGGTCACGGAGCTCGCGAGCGCGCCGCTGGCGGCGCGCGCGCGACCCACAGGCAGGCAAATGCATGACCACGTACAGGTACGTGCTTTTGCCTGCCCGTGCCATTCTGCTGACGTATATATGCAGTGGGCGGTCGGGAAGCGGTTAAGGAACATGATAGTTTTTTTTGTGACTTTGTGGCTATTTCTTTAAAGAACTGCAACATAAATGGAATTTTCAATTTTTGGTGGCACGGGTGTTCCCAATCTGGTAATAAGGTCTCTTCCCAATTATAGCACGACTGTTAAGGGGGTAATTGTTTTAGGACTGAGCTTATAGCATTGTCAGACAATGACGGTTCATTATATTACTATGATAAACACACTAGATGAGGATGCAGAACACAGTAGAGCTGTGTCAGTTGCCATCCACTGGACTCTCCAAAAGAATATATGGAGAACTCATTTCATTCAGTCACACCAGATATTCATCTGAAAAACCCAATCATCCGGCATGATGGCAGTGCCTTAAGGTAGGCCACATGGAGCTAAAAAGAAATAGGAAGAGTATCAAGCCTTGTCTGCACCAGAGATTGCAAAACAATATGTTTTAGGAACATTTCTAATCTTTGCTCTTTTACTTAATTTTCAAATTACAATTCTTAAATGAAAATTCCATTTAACAAATAATGTACCATGTTAATGTTTGTATAACACATAAGTAATAAAAGCAAATGAATCATTTTGTTCTTATCAGCCCCTTCATATTAGAAAGTCCAGTCTGGACTCCATCTCCCTGATAAGCTGTGCAAGCATTTCACATTTCCTCTTTACACATCTACTTGGGTGTGGAATTGTGTCTACATTATGCAGGTAAATGAAGTGGAAAGGTCACAAGAAGGACAAATACTAAAGTTATAAATCATACTTCACAGAAAAGGGTTCTTCACAAAAGGAAAGTAAAAGAGCTTCTCATTTTCCCAGAATTTCACCTCTTTTTCATCCTAGCTCAACTTCATGGACCGAAACATCATCACCCTAGACATTTCTCACACTATATTCTGCATGTTATTGCCAGTTTTAATGCATTCTTTATTTATAATTTTTCATCAGTGAAAGGAATCAGTACAATGTACAAGTATAGTAGCCATGATTGGCCACAGTGTATAAGTGCTCCATGTCAGTAGGCATAACAATGCAGTGTACATACATACATACGTACATACATACATAAGAATGCCGGTATTATTATTACTATTATTATTATACAGGACTTATATAGCGCCAACAGTTTCTGCAGAGCTTTACAACATGAGGGAAGACAGTACACTTACAATACAAATCAACACAGGAGGGATCACAGGGCCCTGCTTGTTAGAGCTTACAATCTAGAAAGGAGCAATGGAACAAAAGGTAATAACTGTGGGGGGTGAGCTGATGGAGAAAATGAAAATACAGTTGTTAGGTGTGGGTAGGGTAGGCTTCTCTGAAGAAATGGGTTTTCAGGGATCGTCTAAAAGCTAATAGAGTGGGAGATAAGCAGACTGATTGGGGTAAGGCATTCCATAGAATTAGAGAGGCTTTGGAAAAGTCCTGGAGGCGAGCATGGGTGGAGGTGACGAGGGAGCTAGAGAGCAGGAGGTCTTGAGAGGAATGAAGAGAACGAGTAGGTTGGTATTTAGAGCTAGTAATGTAGCTGGGGGCTAAATTGTGGATGGCTTTGTAAGTAGTTGATAGTATTTTGAATTGAATTTGTTGGGTGAGCGAAAGCCAGTGGAGGAATTGACAGAGAAGGATAGCAGACACAGAGCGATTGGTATGGTGGATGAGTCTGGCAGCAGCATTCATGATGGATTGAAGAGGTGATAGACTATGTAGGGGTGAGCCAATGAGAAGGGAGTCGCAGTAGTTGAGGCGAGAGATGACCAGCAAGTGAATTAAGAGCTTTGTTGTGTCATTGGTTAGAAAGGGGCGTATTTTGGGGATGTTGCAGAGGTTGAGGCAGCAAGATTTGGACAAGGCAAAGGTAGGTAGGCAAAGTAGCGATGATAAAACCTGTTGAGCAGGGCCTAATATCTGAAGGTCACCTGTCGAGAGATGATGCATGTTCAATCAATGCATGTATAAGGTATCAAGTACCCAGTCCTGAGGAGAATATTGCGAAACGTATCAAAAATAAGGGTGAAAAATAAAAATTATGTTGGATCTGATATCATACACTAGCCCTTTTATGTTATCTTTTCCCCTTCATGGTTTTTTATTCTTGAGTATTTTTACGAAGCATACACAAAATAAAAGATGTTGATACATACAGCCTTTTCCATAAATATATAGTGTTGTGTAACAATCTCCCTCATCAGTACATTTAACCACTTGGGGGCCGGAAGGCAATTTTTTGCATTATTTTAACTGACAATTGTGCGGTCGTGCAACGCTGTACCCAAACAAAATTGACGTCCTTTTTTTCCCACAAATAGAGCTTTCTTTTGGTGGTATTTGAGTATTTGATCACCTCTGTGGATTTTATTTTTTGCGCTATAAATAAAAAAAGACTAACAATGTTGAAAAAAAAACTATATTTTTAACTTTTTGCTATAATAAAAATCCCAATTTTTTTTTTTTTAAAACAAATTTCTACATCAGTTTAGGCCGATATGTATTCTACATATTTTTGGTAACAAAAAATTGAAATAATCCCATATTAAGCGTGATTTGTTTGCGCAAAAACTATAGCGTCTACAAAATAGGGGATAGATTTATGGCATTTTTATTATTATTTTTTTTTTACTATTAATGGCGGTGATCAGCGAATTTTAGTGGGATTGCGACATTGCGGCGGACAGATCAGACACTTTTGACACTTTTTGGGCCCAGTGACATTTATACTGTGATCAGTGCTATAAAAATGCACTGATTACTGTATAAATTACACTGGCGGAGAAGGGGTTAACACTGGGGTGATCAGTGATCAAAGGGTTAAATGTGTTCCCTGGGAGGTGTTTCTAACTGTGGGGGAGGGGACTGACTGGGAGTAGAGTGATTGCTGTTCCTGATCACTAGGAAGAGCGATCTCTCTCTATTTCCCTGTTGGTGAATGAATGATTTGTATAGCGCTGCAAATGCGAACTGAATCGCCTCAAGGCGCTTGGTCTGTCCTTTGTTGTCTTGCTTTATTAGAAGAGGTGGGTCTTGAATTTTTTTCTGAAGGCCCGATGATTTTCTTCTAAGCGGATGTTGTTTGGTAGAGTGTTCCATAGCCGAGGTCCTTGTACTGCGAATCTTTGTTCTCCCTTAGATTTGTAGCAGGCTTTGGGGATGAGAAGGCGGTTTTGGTTTGTTGATCGAAGGCTGCGATTAGGTATGTATTTTTTTATTTTCTCACATAGGTATTGAGGAGCGTTTCCTTGTGTACATTTGTGGGTGAGGCAGAGGGTCTTGAATGTGATCCTATCTTTTACCGTGAGCCAATGGAGGATCCTCAGGGATGGGGAGATGGATTCCCAGGGTTTCTTTCCGGTGACTAGTCTTGCTGCTGTGTTTTGGACGACTTGTAGGCGTGCAATCTGGTAATCAGGTAGTCCTATGTAGAGGGAATTTGCGTAGTCGAGTCGCAAATTGATGATAGTTCCAACTACTACTGCTTTATCCTTTCCTGGGATGAAGGGGATAAGTCTGTGTAGCAGGCGGAAAAGATGATGGGATCCGCTGATTACTGATCCTATTTGTGCATCCATGGTCATCTCTGAATCAAAGATGACTCCGAGGCTTTTGGTGCTTGGAAGGATGGTCTGTCCAAGGATGGTCGGTGGTGTCCATGGGGTCTTAGTTTTTTTACTTCGGTTTGCATTGAGGAGCAGAAGTTCTGTTTTCGATCCATTGAGTTTGAGGGAGCTAGTGGTCATCCAGTCATCTATCAATGTGAGACATTTTTCTAGTTCCTGGTATTGGTCTTTTTGTCCGGTGATACAGAAGTACAGTTGAGTGTCGTCAGCGTATGAGTGGAAGCATAGATCCGATTTTCTAATAATTTTGAAGAGTGGCCGGATGTAAATGTTGAAGAGTACTGGTGACAAGGGTGATCCTTGAGGGACTCCATAAGAAATTGCCCGGGTTTCAGAAGTGAAGACTCCTAGTTTCACTGTCTGTGACCGGTTTCCTAAGAAGGAAGCGAACCATGGAAGATCTACATATATAACTCCTGCCACTTCCTTGAGGCCGCTGAGAAGAGTATTGTGGTCCATTGTGTCGAACGCTGCGCTAAGGTCCAGCAGTACCAGAAGACACGATTCTCCGTCATCAGCTGCTTCCAGGGCGCCGTCCCATATTTTCAGAAGTGCCGTTTCTGTGTCATGGCCTGGGCGGAAGCTTGATTGCAGTGGGTCCAAGAGTTTGTGTGTGTCCAGGTGGAGTTGAAGCTGTTATACTACTGCTTTCTCCATAATCTTGGAGATGGTGTTCAGGCTTGTTACCAGTCTGTGATTGTTAGGATCTTTGGGGACGAGGTTGGGTTTCTTTAGGAGTGGTTTGATGATGCCTTGCTTGAGGGCAATAGGAACCAACCCTTCTTTGAATGACTGATTTACTAGGTGTGTAATAGAGGGGGCCAGGATGTCGGAACATTCTTTCAAGAGTTTTGTGGGAATAATGTCAATTGGTGATGTACTGTCTCGGAGGCTCTTGATGATGTTTTTGGTGTCATCATTGGTGATCGGGGTAAGTGAGAAATGTGGTGATTGTGTGATGTGTGAGTAAAATTCCTTACCTGGCTTCGGTTGAGTAAGATCGGTTGTTGTTTTTTTTGTTGAATTATTTTCTGAATGTTGTCGATTTTGTTGATGAAAAAATCTGATAACTCGTTGCAGTACTCTTGAGTTTTGTTTGCTAGGGGCTCAAGGCAGGTGGGGTTCATAGTCTGGGCGACTAGTTTGAAAAGTTCATGTGGCCCGGTTTAAGGCTTTTGAGAGGGTGTTTGAAAAATGTTCTTTTTTTGCTTTGAAAATTGCTTATGATATTTCTTGGTGAGTATTTTGTAGTTTGTGTGATTTTCCTTTGTAGTATTTCTTCTCCAGGCTCTTTCCCCTCTTCTGTGTTCCCGTTTCAGTAGAGTAAGAGTGCCATTAAAGCATCCAGAATTTTTCTTGCGGATGGGTGCTCGACGTTTCGGGGCGACTGCGTCTGCTGTTTGTGGAAAAAAAAAAAGCAACACCCACCATTTTAATCTGTAGGGCCTTTGCTTTAACAATATATATAGTGTTTTGGATGGCCTTCGAAACTGTGATAGGTAGTGAGGAGTGAAATCAAAAATTTGCACCCTTAGAAATCCTGAAGGCGGTGCTTGGGTTTCGGGGCCCCGTACGCGGCTAGGCTCCCAAAAAGTCCCACACATGTGGTATCCCCATACTCAGGAGAAACAGCAAAATGTATTTTGGGGTGCCATTTTGTTTGATAATGTGGTTTTGAAGATTTCCGAGTGTAGTTTCTTATGTGATCTGGTCCAATGTGTTGTTGCTGCCGGATTTGGTATTTGGAGGGTGATGTTGGTGGCGATTTCAAATTTGATAGCGTGGTGGTCTGTCCATGGTAGCGATATGTTGTCTAGTATGTTGATGTCCACATTTTGTTTGAAGATGAGGTCCAGAATATGACCCGACCCATGTGTGGGAGCATTTATTAGTTGTTGAAGCCCTAGGTATTCCAGTTGGTTGATGCAGGTGGTGGCGATGGGGTCTTCGTGGAGTTTGCCCAAAGGTTGAAATCTCTGAGTACCAGAACCTTGTTGTTTTTCAGGGTGTGTGACGAAATTAAATCAGTGAGGGGTATCGGTAGATTTGTCTTTGGTCCTGGTGGTCTGTAGCATAGCAGCATGTGGATGGTTTCTTGTGGTGTTGTTTGCAGCTGTAGAGTAAGTGTCTCCATAAAGGTCGCTGAATTCTTTACCATTGGTTTGCCGAGCGCCAGGTGAGCTTTGAAGATCACTAATAGGCCTCCTCCTTTTTTTCCTTTTCTATGCTCGGTTAGGATCCTGTAGTTTTCCGGCACTAATTCTGTTAGGATGGTGTTGCAGTCCGGTGTTAGCCAGCTTTCCGTGATGAAGAGGCAATCTATGTTGTTTTGTGTGATGAAGTCATGGATTTCGTGTCTGTGCTTGACTGCTGATCTGGTGTTAATCAAGGCGCATGCTAACTGTTGCGGTTGAATTGTAGTCTTCTTGTGTTTGATGGTTGATTGTGGATTGAGCCTTAGTAGTTGTTCTTTTTGTAATATTTTTTGAATGTAGGTCGGTAGAGTTGTGGTCGTATTTCTTAGTCTGCGGAGGGACTCTGCTGAGTATTTGAAGTTGCACATGCTGAGGTAAAAAAAAAATTTGATGTTGACGGAATGATATGTTGAAAAAAACTGATGCAGGTTGCTGAGGCGATGATGGTCCTGCGAGAGGCGGCTGATGATGCTGATGGTCCTGCCGATTGTCTAATGAGTTCAGATGACGAAACTGTAGGAAAAAACACTGTTGACCTACACCCGCCCTCCCGTTGATCCAGAGGAAGGCGAAAAAAAACCCTACTTGAGCGAGCCAATTGCTACAGCAGAGGAAAAAAATTCCTTCCTGACCCCCCGAGAGGCGGTCGGATGTTGGTCCCTGGATCAACTGCTAAGTGGTGGTCCCTGCGTTATGGGGATCTGTTTATTTACATTGACAAATCCCCGTTCTGGCTCTCTGTGGAGCAATCGCGGGTGGCGGGTGGACATCGCGGTCACACGCATCAGTTCCCCTGCTGTGCAGCTGCTATAGCTGTTAAAGGTACCGACGTACAGCTACAGCGATTCACAGGAGTGAGCCGACCTGCCGCAGTAGAATGACAGAGGCTGATTGGCAAGCGGTTAAAGTTCTTTTTGCAATGGTGGATTTTCCTTAGATTGATAAATAAGGAGGGGCTGAAAGGAGATAAGGGGTATGCCAAAAGTGGGGAGTGTCCATAGCTCCCACAGGAGGGTAACCATAAAGAGGGGGGAAGGGAGAAAACAGTAAAAGGGAATAGGTTGCAGTATAGTGAAGAGGGAACAGGGGCATGAGGAGGAAGGGACAGGTGGGCTGATAGCAAGATGAAAAAGTCAGAAAATGAATATAAAATGCTAAATGAGGAAAGATAAAAAAGAAGGAGTTTTAATATGCTCAGCCAGCTAAGGTAATTATTATTGATATGATTTTAAAAGGAAAATCTTCCAATTTTTTCAGCTTTTTATGAACTTTGGGTTCCCACTCCTGGGATTCAGCACATGGACAAGATTCGAAAAAAGGTAAACAAACAAACTGGTCTGAAAATTCATGCCGACCATTGGAGAGTTTTCTTTTCTTATTGTTCTTCTGAGCTTGAAGGTTTTATTCCTGGGTTAGTTTACAATCATTTTGTTAATTTGTCTGATATTGGTTGTGATATTTTTAATGCTGGACTACAGTCCATGCTTGAGTTGGCTGTGATGGTGGGGGGAGTCTGGTCATAACCTGGCTGGTGGGGTATCAGTCACTTGATGCTCGAGCCCTGAAAGACTGAGCAGGTGGTTTGAATAAAGTTTTAACAGTGGTATCGGTCTTTGTGTTTGATGTTAAAAGTCTGGTAATAAAGGTTATCATATTCTGTTTTAACTCCAATTAAAGGGGCTAAGCCCATATTCTTTTACACTTCAGGTCCAGTTCACATATGTGCGGCTGCAGTTTACAGTCTGGGGTGCCGGTGCGTTTCTGTTTATCGGTTCAGGTGCACATTTTTGCCTTAATTCACACCTGAACTGGACTCAAAAAACTCACACAACCTTGTTTCAAACCGCACTGCAGCCACCACGGACATGTGTGAACTGGCTCCATTGAGAGCCAGTCACATTCACATGTCATTCGAATTGGATGGGTTTTAAAACACATCCAATTTGCATATATGTGAACCCAGCCTTAGTTTCCTGCCTTTCTTTATTATCATTAATGATCAGATGGTTATTGTGTGGGTAAAATTGGGGTGGTTGTTTGTGGGGTTGTGCAATCCCTTTTCACATCATCTTTTTTTTTTTTCAAGTATTAATTTCATGGTTAATTGTTTCAATTTATTAGTACAATAAAAGGTACATAATCGTTCTTGCTAGCTTTCTCTGTTTCTCTCTTGTAGCCCTGTGTCTCTTTCCAGCCCCCTCACATCCTGGTCACTAAGTATACTTTCGCACTGAAAGCGCCTGGCGCCCCAGTGGGAAAAGTCACACTGAAATGAATTGGGTGGCGGTTTTCAGGCGTTAGTTATTTCTAGCACTAAAATGCTTGAAAACCGCCTAAGTGTGAAAGCAGCCTTATAATAAGTTACAGAAAACACATATTATCTTACCCTTTTAGACTTTTAAGCTGTAATGAGCAGGGCCCTTTGATTCCTTTTGTATTGAATTGTATTGTAACTGTACTGTCTGCCTTAATTTTGTAAGGTGTTACACAAACTGTTGGTGCTGTGTAAATCCTGCAAAATAATAATAATAACATAAGTTAACTTAGACGAAATTGGCACAATCTGTAATTAAATTCATACATTCGAAAGGCAGGGCTCAAGTCATACAGAAACGCATGGGCGGCGTTCCTGTACTTTTTACACAGCAGGAACACCGTTCCTGTTAGCAGCCATGTCCTGTAGGACTGGCCTCAAGTATACGAGCTGTGGCAGGCAGGCAGTGTGGGTGTGTGGGAGGGGGAGGACATCCGTGCCAACGGGGGGCAGTCCGCCCCGGGTGCCACACATTGGGGGGGAGGTGTCAACCCATCGAGCCCATCCTCCCCTCCCTCGGTCCTCCTCCTCCAGTAGCCACTATACTATACAGGCTCAGCAGCCTTAATTAAATGCTGTACCGCACCCGCCAATCTACAGCGCTAGATGCCCGCTGCAATACTGTCATTGGCTGCTAGAATTGCTAGTTGTCCTAGCAACCAATGACATTACCTGTGCTCCCCGCTCTCTTATTGATATGATTTTAAAAGGAAAATCAGAACTCCGTCGAAAGTCCGTCGAAAGTCCGTCCGAAAGACCGTCGGACCTAGTCCGTCGAAAAGTCTGCTTGTGTGTAGGCGGCATAAGTGTTACTTATCTGCAGCAGATAAAAATCAGGTCTTTTGTCTTCCCAGACAACAGCTGTGATGTGTGGCTATATAAATCTCAGGACCAGTTGAACAGCAAAATAAATTCTATGGCAGGTAAAACAACTCCCTATATATTCCATCTGTACATTAGCTGTTGAGCATACATTTTACATATACCAACAACAAGGGTGTATTTATGAATGTTTTCACACAAGATTCACACAGTTTTCACATATTTTTCTAACTGGATTCAGTTGGAAAAATTTGTGAATCCTGGGTGAAAGTTGTGTAAATATTACATGAAAACACTTAAAAATATACAGCTAAGCATTTACAGCAGCAGCCCTAACCAACAAGACTCACTTATTTTCATTAATTTCTCATTTTACTTTTATTTCCAAGAAAATTCTGAAAAAAAAGTTGTAACAACATATGCCATATGCTGACATCTATAAGATGACATTCTACACAAGACGCAAGTTCCATCTTTTGAAAGTCTTTTTAATTTGAAATGAATAACAAACAGGATGGATAGAGGTGAATATTCTTTCTCTTTCAAGAGTTCTCACGGTGCTTCAGCCATCTCCAATCTGTTTAAGAAACTTCTGAAGAATAGTGCGACATAAGTACGTGCTCTTTTCTATTTCTGTTTTATAAGTCCAGGCTATTGAAAGAGCGAGAAGAGGATCCTGTCCAGGTGTCCCTGCATGGTAAGATAATGGATGCAGATTGATATGATCTACAGATAGTAACCATTAACATCTTTAGGCATCACTCAGGCACACTATGCAAGAGCTCTTACTAGCCTATTGGATAACTAGGCAGGTGTTCTTACATAGAACAACAAAAATACAAAAAAAACAAATAAGAACTAGAAAGGGATTACAAGTTATCCTATTTGCACTATTGATTTAGTAAGTCAGCCTTACAATAGCGTTACAACTCTTATTTATTTTCTCAAGGTACATCTTTCTCCAAACTGAATGCTCTTTGATTTAAGGGAAAAAAAAAAGAAAAAGAAAAGCTTTTTTCATGGTACTGAATCCTATCCGAGCACAGCTGCTAAGCTAACTGGACTCAGCTACCCACTGTGAGCTTTTGTCCCTCAAATGAAGACAAGTGCTCTGGTATAAGCATAATTTCGCTCATCCCTAAATATGCCACATGCCAATCAAAGAAATGAGGTCCGTAATTATAATCCATCCCTGCCAAAAAAAATCTGCATCAGGTTTACTGCAGCAGGCTTTCTGTTGTCAGGTAAAATTTATAGATGTTTGGAGATGGCGCATTATATATTTATAAGAAACATCAGTCACTATATTTATTTGTAACTCTTTAAACAGAAATAACACTGGCATTGGAATACAAGATATTTTAGATGAGAGAAATCTACGTTATGGTAGAATGTGTTTTGTATGAAATCTCATAGAGCTCAAATGATTTCAGTAATACTAAATTAGAAGACTGTAGAAGGTCCCTATAAAAAGAGATGGTTTGGGCCTTCATTTGCTTACCATTTTTGCCTCACTTTCATTATCATTTTTGCCGTCTTGCCATGGTGTGACCTTGTTGGGGTCTGTCTTTGTCAGCATTTAACCGGTAGGACTGGTAGGACTGGTAACATGTCAGTTCTAGGCATTTGCCACGAGTACTAAAATATGAGTAGCTGTGGGCTGTAGGGTACTCAATCAGGTAGGTCAACAGTCTTAAAGTAGCACTGTTGTTTTTTTAAATGGCTGCCTGTAAAAGAAGATGTTTAATGCTGTCCTACCCCCAGTGCTAAATATGTGACAAAATCTGCATTGCGCTGAATCAATATTCATAAAAATAAGTAGTGAGGTAGTTTGGGGTCGTAAACATGTACTCAAGACCCACCCATATCAGATCAAAAAGATATGTGCTGGAGTGCCAACCCTAATTATATAGTAAAAAAGAAGAAAAGTGTAAAGTGGGCCTAAAATGGTCAACTCCAGATATTTGTGTAAAGACACAGATATATATAAAAATTTGAATTTTATTATAAACCACAGCAGGTAAACAAAGGAAAATATATATCATACATAAAAAGGGGAAAACCGAATCCCCAAAAATACAAGACAGTGATATACATACAGTATATATTGCATTAGAGCAAATGATGGCCGACATGTTTTGCAGTTGTAATCTATAGCCACTTTATAAAGGCTTGGTTACTGTATAGTTTAGTCAACAAAACAAAAAATACAAAGTTCATACATATATACATTACAATCCATACACAAACACAAAAAAGGGGGCGAGGGGGGGAAAAGGAGAGAAAAGATAAAAAACAAAACAAAAAAGCATAAGTATCTACCTAGTGGCCATCTGAGGTGTCCGGACTAGGGGGAGACCAAAACGCACAATATATGCCATGCTCAGATTCGGCACTTCATAGACAATACCCCCAAGTAGTAAGGCTATTGGGGTCATCCCTAAAAGGATAAATCCAGAAAGCCATAAGATAATACCAAAACGAATACATATACTGTATGTAGATTGCAGGTATCCGGTAACAGTAAAATATGCCAACCTTAACAGACAGTAATAGTCCGATACTGCGTTACCAGAAATGATAAAATATAATGCCACACAGTATTTACGAGGATCTAACAGCCTCCAAACAGAGGTGAATCCCCACAACATTATTATTGCTGTGGTGCCTTTATTTGTGTTTTTTTTTTGTTGTTCTCTGGTTGTTTCCCTTTTTTTTCTTTAAATATATATCATCTGTGTATAAAAGAAGCCTGAGGAAGATCAGAGGAAGAAGGAGAAGACCAGGGGGAGAAGCCAGAGGTAGACCAGAGGCAGAAGGAGGAAGAAGCAGGGGAAGAAGAAGAAGACATTTTTAATAAAGGACTTGTCAAAAACTGTCTATTGTCTTTTGTCACATTGCACTACTTTTTTGGTGAATGGGTAGGGGGTAGGATGTACCCCATACTCATTCACATAGGGGGAGGGCCCTTCCACATTCTGATAAGCCCCCCTGCCCGCAGACCCTGACAGCCAATGGCCAGAGCTGTCGGGAATAGGCTCTTGTCCCCATCAACATGGGGACAAGGTGCTTTGGGGGGGACCCAAAGCACCTTCCCCATGTTGAGGGCATGTGGCCTGGTACAGTTCAGGAGGAGGGCGCTCGCTCTTCCCCCCCTTTTCCTGACCTCCAGTCTGCATGCTCGGATAAGGGTCTGGTATAGATTTTGGGGGGACATCAATTATTTGAATTTTGGCGTGAGGTTCCCTTTAAAAATCCATACCAAATCCGAAGGGCCTGGTATAGACTGGGGGGGCCGCCCGCCATTTTTTTCATTTTTTTTTCATCTATGTTGCCGGGAGCCGACAATATATTACCATGAGCAAGTTTAAATTAAATTTTTTCCTTTAGAAATGTCATTATTGCTGCGGCATGTTCTACACATCACACAGATGTGCCACTTTACAGGCAGACTAAGGGGACCCCACAGGCACTAAATTTAAAGGAATATTTCATTTTTATTGTTTCACTTACAGCATATGTGAAAATCTTTCTGGATGTGTCACAGCACTAAACTTCTGCTGGCAACTCTCTGCGGAGTCCAACTGAGAATGAAATAAATAATAAATAAATAATAAAATAATAAAAAAATAGAAGTCCAGATGGATTCTCCATACTGTAGTAAGCTTAATGTTCCAATTGGTATAAAAACATTATCAAACAAAAATAAAAATCACACACATGAAAGGCCGCTGACGACCTGCTGTAGAAGAATCTTTTACATGCAACCCACTTTGGGGTGTGTTGGATGCCTTGCCTCCTATTGTGTCCAGTATTGGGGCCAGTGGGTGGAAGTTTGGGATGCTGAGAATTCACCCACTGGCAAAATACAATAGAATTAAAAATACAATTTAAAGTGAGAAGCTGCACAATACTTAAAGTGGACCTTGCGCTAAAATGCAAGGTCCACCCTGTTCCTAATCTCAAATTACCACATGATGGCAGGAACAAAAAAAAAACAGGTAATGTATTATCAAAGAAAAAGGAAAAAATTTAAAGACGCAAACACATAGTATGTGCTACCTTCCCACCAAAAGCAAACAAAATCTTATCAATAAATCACTCTGTTAATAAACAACTAAATCAAAGTGTCCATCCATATTTGCAGTGTCTGTTTAAACTTCCTAACTTACCTAAATCATAATCTGCAGCATGCAAAGGATCCACTGTGTTTCCTCCCATTGGGGCGCAAAATCGCACTCACTAGATCTCTATGCCTATCTCATTCAAAGAAAGGCATTTAGGGTTTCATACTGCTTCCAGAGTCTCCTCAATCTGTATACAGTCTCCCTTCAGGATGATGAGCGAGAATGCCGTGCCACTAGATGGCAGGTCTGGTTGGTGGTGATGCAAATGTAGCGGCTTGTTGCATTGATTTTATGTATTTTATACCTGTTTTTATTGTATGTCTTTTCCAATAAATACTGCACTATGAGGCATATTTTTGTTTATTGCCTTAGGAATTTGGAGACATATGAATGGAGCTCTACCATGTAAAGTGAGACAGATTGGGAAGAATCCTTTCCATTGAAGCCTGCTGATATTCCTTACTTCACCCTTGTTGCCTCACTTTTCTTTGGTGAGTGCGCATTGCAAGGGGGTGAAAGCTGGGGAAGGCTGGTGATCGAGGCTTGCATATACATTTTGCATGAAGTTTTATTCACTTGGGTGTAATTCGTTTGAATTGTAACAGTATTCTACCATATAGATTGTAAGCTCCAACGAGCAGGGCCCTCTGATCCCTCCTGTATTGATTTGTATTGTAATTGTACTGTCTGCCCTCATGTTGTAAATCGATGCGCAAACTGTTGGCGCTATATAAATCCTGTATAATAATAATGATAATAATAATATAGTTTTTTTTCTTCTTTTCAGCATATTTGGAGTTTCATCAATAAGGATAAAGGTGAGGACACACCAATTCCACATGATTACCAATGTGTGTTTGCTGCACTTAATTGTGTAGCCAGAAATTCCAGTTATGCCGCGTACACAAGCTTGGATGGTTTTTCCGACGAAATTCCGCTCAAGCTTGGCTTGCATACACACGGTCACACAAAAGTTTGCTGAACTTTCGACCGTCAAGAACGCGGTGATGTACAACACTTCGACAAGCCGAGAAAATAAAGTTTAATGCTTCCGAGCATGCGTCGAATTGTTTCCGAGCATACGTACTTATTTTGCGCGTCGGAATTGGTACAGACGATCTGAATTTCTGAAAAATTGAGAAAGTGGCTCTCAATCTTTTGCTGGCTGGAGTTCCACCAGCAAAAGTTGGAGCATACATACGGTCACATTTTCTGACTAAATGCTCTCATCGGACTTTTGCTGGCAGAATTTCCGATCGTGTGTACGTGGCATAAGCCTTCAATTCCTATAGTGACTGGATAAGTTTTCACTTATTGAGTTGGATTATAAGACTTTTTTTTAGATTAACACACAGACTATTTTTATAATTTTTATATTTTACTTTCGAGATTTATTTTATCACAGACCTGCATATTTTTTTTGTTTATTGTTTTGAAGATTCAAGTATATTGCCTTTTTGCTAGCAGCTGTTTATTTTTGGTTTAGCGCTCACTCCACATATTTTTTCGGTGAAGCATACAACAAGAAATAGGAATCTCACATTCAATATATCTCAAACAATATGTTTATTGCTTTATTTATTTAAAAAAAAAAGTGAAATACTCACAAATGCCAAAGCAAAAATAGCAGCATATCATTGAGGCAATTCCACCATAGAGCTGGCAGCCTGCGCCGTTACACACACCTCGGTTCAATCATCAGCTGCCCTGTGTGTGTTATAAAGTCCCCGCCTCTGTCTACAGATAGCAAATAAAGAGAACGGAACTCACTGTCTTACAAAGAGATACGTCTTGCTTATAAGTATCCAGAAACTGGTTTAATATTTAAACAATGATGTGTGGCCCCTGGGAGACAGCCTTATGCTAGTCACAGGTGGCTCCCAGGGGCCACACATCATTGTCTAAATATACAAATTTTGCTACACATTGTGGACAATCTCTCAGTCTCATATTTGGACTATTTTCCCAGTGGGTGTCCACATGATTGGTGGGCTTTGAAATCCATATTTGGATCACCTCTTTGGCACTGAGTCCACACTTTGTGCATTATTTTGCCCCTGTCCCTGGAACTGTCTGTCTTTTCCTGCTCTTCTCTTACTAGCATATTGGGCTGGCCTGACCTATCTGTGCATAGATCCTGACGGTGGTGTAGTAGAACCGGTTTCCAGTGGGATGGTACCCTCAGAACCAGTTTCTGGATACTTATAAGCGAGACTTATCTCTTTGCAAGACAGTGAGGTCCGTTCTCTTTATTTGCCATCTGTAGAACCTTGACTGTATGCTGAAGAAGCATAACAGTGAAACGTATAGATACACAGGGGTTCACTGCACATTATGTATCAGTATACATGATTTTACATTTTTTTGTGCTGTTCTATTCATGTTGTGTATTTTTTAATAAATAGTGTTTATTTTCATACCTCTTCGTTGTTTCTTATGCCTTCAAAGTCTGACCTAGGTTTACTGTTATAGTACACCTTTTTTTTCTTGTTCATTCCCTCAATTTACAGATGTGGCTATGTAAGTGCGCTTCTTTTTTGTTCATTACTGGTTTGCATGAAAGTTATAGTGTTTACAAATTATGGTATATACCAGTGCACCTTGGCACCCCAGATGTTTTGGAACTACATTTCCCATGATGCGCATGCACTCTGCAGTGTATTTGAGCATCATGGCAAATGTAGTTCCAAAACATCTGGGGGGCCAAGGTTTGCCATCTCTGTACACTGTAACTTTTATTTTATTTTTTTTAATACTAGTAATGGCGGTAATCAGCGACTTATAGTGGGACTGTGATAGTGCGGCGGGCAATCTGACACTGACACTAGGTGGGAACTGACTAACTGACACTGACATGACCAGTGACACCAATACAGTGATCAGTGCTAATAATATACCATGACACTGTACTAATGACACTGGCTGGGAAGGGGGTTACCACCTAGGTGCAATCAATGTAATGTATGTAATATGTGCTGCTTTTACTAATAGACGTGGCTGATTTTTATCTTTGGAGGGATTAAAAAATAGCCACATTGCTGCTCTGGGGCTCTGTATTGTGATTCGCTATAATGATTAGCTGGTCCCAGCCATAAATCATTGGCAGGGACCTGCTGACTGACTTGTGCTGTACCGAATGACAGCACAGATAGGGCGGCAGTCGCGTGGATGTGCGCCCCCTACCCGGAAATGCCAGATCACATACATGCTGCAGTGCTTTTACATGGGCAGTCTGCAAGAGGTTAATACGCTATGTGTGTTTGTGTATAAAGTCCCATGGCATTTAGCTGTTTTCTTACTGTCAGGGCATTAATAAGTGGCCAATGTAATAAGTGGAATTTGCATTTTTGTGCACGTTCTAATTTAAGTATGAGCCTAGGTTCACACTAGTGCTGATGCATGATGGTGCGTGTGACTGCTCAAGTTTTTAATGCATTTTTATGTGTTTTTCATGCGTCATGTGTTTTTATTTTGGATTTGAGTTAAGTTTGGATTTTATACACAAAACTCTGCCAAAAAATACACAAAAAACTTGTGTTTATGTGTTTGATTTCCTTTTTTGGTGCATTTTTATTGTCTACTCTCAAGTCTTTGGGGCAAAAAAAGCACTGCAACTGCACCAATGAAGTGCCTGCACCTTTAAAAAAAATGCCCTGTACCTATGCTGCATTGACGTGAACAAAGAGAATAATGTAATTGTAGCGCAGTGTAGCATTAAAGCAAACACAGAAGAAAGCACACTAGTGTGAACTGGGGTTAAGGGATATTTTGTACATGTAGACGGCTTTACTTTGTCAGCTTAGCTTTTTAGCAACACTCTAGCAATCCTAACTGGACTGCTATAGAACATTGTACCCATTTGCTCTTAATTGACACAGATGACCAGTTTATTGATATATTTGCTGTATCTACAACCCGACTTGCATTACCAACACCCATGGCAAAATGTTTAGCACCAATAGACTATAGACAGACCCAACTGTATAAAAAGCACTAAACATAAATCATAGGATAGTTAACTGCAAGAGCTTTGCTCTTCTCTCTGCTCCATCTGTGCGTCCTGGGATGGTAAAATAGCACTAGCCAAAATGTTTCTTCTGTCCTATCTGCTGTACTTGTTCCGAACCATCCCAGTACCACTACTATCTTCCCAAATAGACACGATCCAGTGTGCTCTCAACAACTTCATACGGTATGGGACAGCAAACACCCTAGAATGAAACACTCATCATCAATCAACAAACAATCATGTGTACCGCAATGTCCAAAGCAGAAATGGGTGCCCCCAACCTCAAGAACTATTCTAAAAAATGATTTTAAACCAAGCTCAACACTGGTGGTGATCCCCCTCTCACCCCTGTGGGTGCAGATACAGGAAGACTCTCTCAGTCTAAATCTTTGCTAGCTACTGTTTGGATGCATTATCGCCCAATACCATCCTCCCTAAGCACAATAAACCCAACAATTAATGTTTCAGCTCGATTCACCAACAAACCAATGGACTCTCAAAGGAAGCTGTGGAGACCTTTCTTCTGTTATCTCTAGAAATTCTATGAACAGATATGTCACTCTCTTCTTGGATAACAGCAGGTGCCACCACAATAGGGAATATCCTAAATAAAGGAAGCCTACATACCTTTCAAGGCCTACACGAGAAGTATAGCATCCCCAATAAGGATTTCATCAAATATCTACACACCCTGGCCTCTATCACCTCTATCAGTCCTTCACTGCCAACAACATCCAAACCTAAGAACATCCTGCATCCCCTGCTAAGGGATCCTCATTCTTCTACAAAGCACTTATTTCCACACAGAATGCCAAGAAACTGCTATTGATGGAGAAGTGGGAGCAAATGCTAAACTTCCCGACAGACCTAACAACTTGGCACCATGCATCACACTCCACCCTGAAAGTCTTTAGGTGCCTTTCGCACTGGGAAATGGCACAGAATCTGCTAAACCAATGGTACCACACACCAACAAAATTAGCCCGGTATTCGCCCTCCCACTCCACTGCCTGCTGGAGAAAATGCGGCAACATTGCATTCACAGTACATATTTTCCAACTAATCCATTAAATATTTACCAACATCTACAGATGGAACTTATGCTCGCCAAAGCAAACCTAACCTCACCTTAATTTCAGGAGTATTGGGCTCCCTGGCTAAACTACTCCCATTCGGATATCACTTCCTTACACCAAAAGTTACGTTGCCACCTTACAAAAAACTTTGATATTTGCTATATCGAAAAGTTATGCCTTTGTCGGCTTCCATTGCTTTAAGGCCAAAGATACCTACTACCACACCCTAACACTTTCCCTACCCTCCCCCCTCCTTCCCCACCTAGAACGGACTCCTGGATTGCAACATATAGAATTTTTGGACATGTTCAAATGCGTTTGTATACACTCTTGTTATTGTTCATCTCCTTTTATAATGCATTAATACTGCCTTACGATTCCAATGTATGTAAATTTTGAAATTCTTCAATAAAGCTTTAAGTATCAAATCATGGGACAGTTTATATAAATACATAAAATTATCCAGGAATTTATACCTAGATAGTCTTTCACATAAAAAGTGTTCTTTTTAAATATTGTATTATTAGTGTTATTGCTTCTTTAACTTACTTTTTCCAATATGAAATTGTGCATTATATTTCTTTACTAAACCTCCCACCAATTTCATCACTGGTTTGGTATAAGTATGCATGTATCCACTTGCAGTTAATCTTCAAATGTGTAGGAAGCCTGGTTAATAGTATTATTAGAAAAGGCCTTAGAGAGTAAGCATTATCATACAAGTAATTAAATAGCATATAATAAAGATTAAATGACAATTAATTGTAAATGATAATAAGGTCTTATTAATTAAACATGTACTTATGCAGATATTACTCCATTTCTGTAAATGCGGGGAAAATACATCAGATGCCCAGAATATCCTGATATTATGCAGTTATTATGGCAATGTAATGTGTTTTGCATACATTACAGTTGTTCAGCACAGTTCACTTTCTTTTTTAAGAAACCTACATACACAGATATCTAAATAGATTATGTCAATTGTTTCTTGATACTAGCAAAGAAAAATGAAGCTGTATTATGTTTTAATTGTAGCTCAAGTATGGAATGTGAAGTCCATCCAAAATTTTGAATTTATTCATTAACCACTTCCCACTCAAGGTATGTCCAGGGATGTCCTTGACTTTGCGGGGGTATATCGGAATGATGCCTGCAGCTACAGACATCATTCAGATATATTTTCGTGCCGGCGATTCCCTTCACCATAAGAATGATCATAGCGGATGTTCCCCCCCTCCCGCCGCCCTCCGGTGCTTCTACCGACTCAACGCTTCCATCAGTGAGTCAGAGACAGGATCCGCCGGCCCCGGATGGTGATCATAGAGATTTCCGGTGGACCAGATGGTTGCCAGAGTCTCTGTGATCGTTCGGAGGCCGGGCGTGACATCACGCCCGGCCTCTGCCTTCAAACGAATGGCGGCGCCTCGGCTGAGATCGTAATTTTTTTATTTCTTTATTTCAGGCTTCCCAGCCTAGAGGTGAGATGTGGGGTGTTATTGACCCCATATCTCACTGTAAAGAGGACCGATCATGCCATATTCCTATTAAAAGGGATGTTTACATTCCTCGTAATAGGAATAAAAGTGATCAAAATCTTTTTTTTTTAAAGTGTCAAAATAAAAAAATAAAAATAAAATTAACAAAAAAAATAAATAATAATTTTAAAGCGCCCCTGTCCCCGTGTTCTCACACGCAGAAGCGTACGCATACATAAGTCCCGCCCACATATGAAAACGTTGTTCAAATCACACATGTGAGGTATCGCCGCAAACTTTTTTTATTTTTTTTATATTAAATCATTTTTATTGATTTATAATATAGTTATTACACATGTAGCAAAAAAAAAGATACATTCTCCCCTATCCTTTCTTTAACCACTTCAGCCCCGGACCAATTGGCAGCCAAAGGACCAGGCCCCTTTTTGCGATTCGGCACTGCGTCACCTTAACTGACAATTGCGCGGTCGTGCGACGTGGCTCCCAAACAAAATTGGCGTCCTTTTTTTCCCACAAATAGAGCTTTCTTTTGGTGGTATTTGATCGCCCCTGCAGTTTTTATTTTTTGCGCTATAAACAAAAATAGAGCGACAATTTTGAAAAAAATTCAATATTTTTTACTTTTTGCTATAATAAATATCCCCAAAAAATTTATAAAAAAACATTTTTTTTCCTCAGTTTAGGCCGATACCTATTCTTCTACATATTTTTGGTAAAAAAAATCACAATTAGCGATTATTGATTGGTTTGCGCAAAAGTTATAGCGTTTACAAAATAGGGGATAGTTTTATAACACTTTTATTAATATTTTTTTTTTTACTAGTAATGGCGGCGATCAGCGATTTTTATTGTGACTGCGACATTATGGCGGACACATCGGACATTTTTGACACATTTTTGGGACCATTGTCATTTATACAGCAATCAATGCTATTTAAATGCATTGATTCCTGTATAAATGACAGTTGTAGTGAAAGAGTTGACCACTAGGGGGAGGGGAGGGGTTATGGGCTGTGACGTGTGTTTTTTTACATTAGGGGGCGGGGCTGACGTCTGACGTCATTGAACGGCTTTCCCGATGACCGGGAACAGCCAATCAATGATAGGCAGAGTAGGAAGCGCGGGGAGAGGTTTGTTTACACATACCTCTCCCCGTTCTTCAGCTCCATGACCCGATTGCGGGACACCAGCGGCGATCAGGTCCGCTGGTCCCGCCACCGGGGTCACGGAGCTCCCGACCGGGTCACGAGTGCGCCGCTGGCGGCGCGCGCGTGACCCACGGGCAGGCATTTAAAGGGCCACGTACATGTACGTGATTTTGCCTTCCCGTGCCATTCTGCTCACGTATATATGCAGTGGGCGGTCGGGAAGCGGTTAAAAGGAGAGGGAAAACAAAAGAAAGGAATGGAAAAGCAGAAAAGAACTTTTCAACATTATGTAATACCATGTACTATCTTATAATCCATGACATCCCCATTTCCTCATCTACCCACACCAACCCTCCCTTTTTTCTCCAAAAAACGTGTTAGAAAAATTGCTGCGCAAATACGATGCGAGATAAAAAATCGACTGCCATTGTATTCTCTAGGGTCTTTGCTAAAAAAAAACATATAATGTTTGGGGTTCTATGTAATTTTCTAGCAAAAAAATTATGAATTTTACATGTAGGAGAGAAATGTCAGAATTGGCCTGGATGCGAAGTGGTATTTTTTGTATGCTCAGACATTTGAACTCCTGGCTAATATCTAATATGAAGTTTAAAATTCATACAAGGGAGCTGTTTTACAATAACTCCTGTTTGGTTTTGAGTTTTTGAGAGACACAGCCCCATCACCCAGCACAAACAGGAGAATGACACCATTTTCTATGTTATAATTAGGAAGACAGAGTTGTCATCTCCTCAACCCCAGTCCAATGACAGCTAGGGAACAGCAGCTCTCATCTCATGTCAGGTTTTTCCTTATTATCACATTTGCATGCAGCTCACCTGATTAGCTCCCAGTGTTGCACATTTATTTCCAAGTATCAGGACTGCAATACAGGGGATTGCAATAGACTGATGATGTTAAGTCAAATTCAGACATGGACCATTCAACAAATTTCCTAGGACGTATACCTTACATCATGCTCCTTGTCCCCTGACGTGGCTCCCTGGGCACTATTGGCAGCAAGTTCTAGCTACCAAAATGACAGTTGGGCGTTGCTTTCCAGGGCAGCAGAGGCTGCCGCCACTCCTGTATAAAATAATATTTGCAGATATTGTCTTCAAGCTTCATCAATAAATACAGAAAAAAAGTATATATATATATATATATATATATATATATATATATATATATTTCTTTTTTTTTTAACAAGACATGTACCTATTTAACCCTTTATTAACCCCTGGTTGACCCTAATGTGCCCTAGTCGCCTCTTTATTTGTCTTAGCTATTATTTCTCAATTTGTTATTTATTTTATTTGACAATGGCATTATATATTGAGCTGCATTCATGCCATCCGTCTATACAATAATTCATTAAAAACAGTGATGCCCTTCTTAGTTTAAGAACAGCTGTTCTAAAGAGTTATATCTGATGCTAGGACTATATAATATTTTCACAGCATAAGTTTAACAAAAAGAATAGATAATTACATCTGAGACTGAATATGAGTTGAACTTTGTCTAATATGTACATTTTGAATGAGCAATGTTACTTTAAAATGGCGTACATTTTTAAAAAGTTTCAGTGGGCTATGTAACAAAATGAACCTGTTTGATATAGAATCCATGCTATAGTAAATTTGTTCATAATCAGGAGTAAAAGTTCTAAAACCCTGTATTTGTACTTTTGCTTTTTTAAAGGTGTTGTGCCACCCTCCCCAAGGGTTACCTAACAGATGTATATAAGATGAGAAAACCAAGCAAAGTTCAGTTATTTGGACGTCAAACATGAAAAATAATGTCTGAACCCCATTGAAGTCTATGGAAACTCTGCCCTTTTTTAAGGTCAGTTTGCAAGTTTTTGTAAAAAAGGCCAGGATAGGTGGGCATTCTTATGGGGGACATGTACCAATGCAAAAAAAAGAAAAAATACTGTTCAGTGGAGTGCAGATCTTATAATGTGGCTTAAAGGGCAAGATTCAAAAATATAATCCCTTTAACCACTTTCAGACCGGACCATTTTTGCTGGCTTAAGACCAGACCACTTTTTGCGATTCGGCACTGCATCGCTTTAACTGACAATTGCGCAGTCGTGTGACGTGGCTCCCAAACAAAATTGATGTCCTTTTTTTCCCACAAATAGAGCTTTCTTTTGGTGGTATTTTATCGCCCCTGCGGTTTTTATTTTTTGCGCTATAAACAAAAAAAGAGCGACAATTTAAAAAAAAAAAACACATTATTTTTTCAAAAATATATAAAAAAACATTTTTTTCCTCAATTTAGGCCGATACGCATTCTTCTACATATTTTTTGGTAAAAAAAATTGCAATAAGCGATTATTGATTGGTTTGCGCAAAAAGTTATAGCGTTTACAAAATAGGGGATAGTTTTATAGCATTTTTATTAATATTTTTTTTTACTAGTAATGGCAGCAATTTTTATTGTGACTGCGACATTATGGCGGACACATCGGACATTTTTGACACATTTTTGGGACCATTGTCATTTATACAGCAATCAGTGCTATTTAAATGCACTGATTACTGTGTAAATGACACTGGCAGTGAAAGGGTTAACCAGGGATTGGCAGTGTAGGGGTTAAGGGTTCCTAGGGGCATGTTACTAACTGTGGGGGTCGTGGCTGTGTTTTAGTGAACACTGATCTCTGCTCCAATCACAGGGAGCAGAGATCAGTGTCCCTAGTTGCTAGGCAGAACGGGGAGATGCTGTTTACTTCCGCATGAGATGATTCTGTGAGATGATCGCGGGTATCCCCACGGCAATCGAGTCTGGGGGACCCGCGACCGGACTCACGGGGGTCTCGACCAGCGCGCGCCACCTGCGGGCGCACGCGATGGCATGGCGGCAATCTTAAAGGGACATACCTGTATGCCCTTTTGCCTGTCCGTGCCATTCTGCCGACGTACATCGTCGTGCGCCGGTCGGGAAGTGGTTAAATAACATGCTTGTGGGATGCCTTAAACCTGAAATTGACATTGCAATGTACTCCATCAAATCTGACGTTTAGAAAGAAAGAAAATAACATTGCACTAAATAATATTTCCTAGCCAGATTTGTTCTGTTTACGAAAAATTGTGTGTGGTCCCTGCCAGAATCTATACCAGACCTTTATCTGGGCATGCATTATGGCTTGCCAAGAATCATACAAGGTCACATGCCCTTTAACATTAGGAGGGTACCTTTGGGATGCTCAAAGCCTTTCACCTCTTAAAGTAACCTTGTCCCCAAGGGCCTCATCCCCACGTCTCTGACCCAGTGGATTTGGGATTCTGTGGGAGGGATTATCATAATCTGAAAGCCCCCTTTAAAATAAGAGAGTCCCTATCTGTCCCTCCCCACTATGTGAATAAGTTAGGGATAAATAGTACCCCTTGATTGTTATTCATGAAAAATGTTAAATAGTAAATAAACACACAAACAGCATGTAAATGTCCTTTTTTAAGAAAAAAAAATAATAATGTACCATAATGTAAATCCAACGGCAGTCACGTTTTCTATCACGATGAGCAAGGCCCCGCAGATTCTCTCATGCAGCTACTCCCATCACAAATGAAAGTTCCCTGGCACTACTGGAATGTCAAAACAAAGCTGGGAAACCTGGGATCCCTGCCAGTTGGTTTACAATGTGAAATAAGTTGCTGGGCAGGAATCTGTCATTTAGTACACTAATTAACCTGCACCAAAATAATGATATCTGGCTGCATAAGTTTGAAATATGTGAAAACATAGTTGAATTCAAGTCAAACTCAACCCAAACCAGCCCTCTTCACAGCATATATATGGTATATATATATATATATATATATATATATATATATATATATTATCTCACAAAAGTTAGTACACCCCTAACATTTTTTTGTAAATATTTTATTATATATTTTCATGTGACAACACTGAAGAAATTACACTTTGCTAGAATGTAAAGTAGTGAGTGTACAGCTTGTATACCAGTGTAAATTTGCTGTCCGCTCAAAATAATTCGACACACAGCCATTAGTGTCTAAACCGCTGGCAACAAAAGTGAGTACACCCCTAAGTGAAAATGTCCAAATTGGGCCCAAAGTGTCAATATTTTTTGTGGCCACCATTATTTTCCAGCACTGCCTTAACCCTCTTGGGCATGAAGTTCACCAGAGCTTCACAGGTTGCCACTGGAGTCCTCATCCACTCCTCCATGAGCTGGTGGATGTTAGAGACATTGCCCTCCTCCCCCTTCCATTTGAGGATGTCCCACAGATGCTCAATAGGATTTAGGTCTGGAGACATGCTTGGCCAGTCCATAATCTTTGCCCTCAGATTCTTTAGGAAGGCAGTGGTCGTCTGGGAGGTGTGTTTGGGGTTGTTATTATGTTGGAATACTGACCTGTGGCCCAGTCTCCAAAGGCAGGGGGTCATGCTCTGCTTCAGTATGTCACAGTACATGGAAAAATGACAATAAAAAGTCCCACATGTTTTTGTGTCCTTAGGATGTCATAGCAGCGCTCATGTCAAACAGTCCGGTTATGACAAGCTTTTATATGATTTCAACACATAAGAATGAAGCAATGAAATAATTCAAGCACATATAAAGATAAAGCAATGAAATAATTCCTCTGAAGAATTGTGATTCTTGTTGCAGTGATCCTAATTGTTGTCACCCGTGCACCACAAACCTCAAATACCACCACATGTTAACTGGCCGAGGGGCCGAACTCGCCTTTAATTAAATCCGGGAGTCACGTCGTGAGATCACGCCCTCCGTAGAAGTCGGAAGTGACGAAACGCGTCGGTTGCGTGATCTCTATGACAAACCAGAAGTGACGTTTGCCGGTCATGGCCAACTGGAAATACCAGGAAGAGGACACAGTGACTGTGGTTACAGGCGTCTTCCTCCACAGCATGACCAGCGACTGGTGACTGCACTTTCAGTTCACTTTATATCTGATTTTTTGATATTTTAAGCTAGTACGTATATCTTGTAAAAGGGGGCATTGGCAACAATAAATGTTTTATAAACAGGATTACGCTATGTGGATATTTGTATTCCTTCACATGATCCTACCATATTGAAGCCATGTATACCCAGTAAGAACCTTAGCAGAGCTGATGGATGTTCTTTTGAAGCGGCAATAAAAGATTACTATAAAAGGTGTTTACATTTTGGCCATCTGGTGAATTCATTCCCAAAGGGGAGAGGCTTTCTTACACGTGGTGGTATTTGAGATGTGTGGTGCACGTGTGACAACAATTAGGATCACGCAACAAGAATCACAATTCTTCAGAGGAATTATTTCATCTCTTTATCTTTATATGTGCTTGAATTATTTCATCGCTTCATTCTTATGTGTTGAAATCATATAAAAGCTTGTCATAACCGGCCTGTTTGACATGAAATTCTAAGGACACAACAACATGTGGGACTTTTTATTGTCATTTTTCCGTTTACGTTTTATTTGACAGCAGCTGCTGATATAAACACAGAAATTACTGAGTTTATGTCCTATTTAGGTGAAAACTAAACTGCATTTAGGTAACATCAATTCCTCAAAGGGGTTTTTGCTTTTGACGTGGAGCTGTGCTATTGGGTCTTTTTTATAGCATTTTTTTGATTCTCTATGTCACAGTACATGTTGTCATCCATGGTTCCCTCAATGAACTGTAGCTCCTCAGTGTCGGCAGCACTCATGCAGCCCCAAACCATGACACTCCCACCGCCATGCTTGACTGTCATCAAGAAACACTTGTCTTTGTACTCCTCACCTGGTTGCCGCTACACATGCTTGACACCATCTGAACCAAATAGGTTAATTTTGGTTTCATCAGACCACAGGACATGGTTCCAGTAATCCATGTCCTTAGTCTGCTTGTCTTCAGCAAACTGTTTGTGGGCTTTCTTATGCATCATCTTTAGAAGAGGCTTCCATCTGGGATGACAGCCATGCAGACAAACTTGATGCAGTGTGTGGCGTATGGTCTGAGCACTGACAGGCTGACCCCCCACTCCTTTAACCTCTGCAACAATGCTGGCAGCACTCATATGTCTATTTCCCAAAGACAACCTTTGGATATGACACTGAACAAGTGCACTCAACTTCTTTGGGCTACCATGGTGAGGCCTGTTCTGAGTGGAATCTCTCCTGTTAAACCACTGTATGGTCTTGGCCACCGTACTGCCGCTCAGTTTCAGGGTCTTGGCAATCTTCGTATAGTCTAGGCCATCTTTATGTAGAGCAACATATCTTTTTTTAGATCCACAGAGAGTTCTTTGCCTTGAGGTGCCATGTTGAATTTCCAGTGATCAGTATGAGAGAGTGAGAGCGATAACACCAAATTTAACACACCTGCTCCCCATTCACACATGAGACCTGAAAAACAAGTCACATGACAGCTGGGAGGGAAAATGGCTAATTGAGCATGCTTAGGGAGATGCTTCAACCTGGAACCAGTTCTGTGTTGTGTAGACTGGGGAGTATGGTAACTGTCCATGTGCAGTGAGTGAATGCCTGTGTGGCAAACTTATAAAACAGGGAGATAGGGATTGGGGCAGCACAAGGCTGCACCTAGTTGTGCTGACTAGGATTTATTTTCATGTTTCTTTTTGTTTTGGTCTTATATTAACACTGCATATAGTATAAATAAACCGCACCTTTGTTTTTTTTCACCTACAACGCTGTCTGCTATGCCTGATTTTGTGTGGTGAACCCATCCAGGGGGTCACACACACACCCGCTGCCGAGCTAACCCCCTCACAGTTGGTGGAGAATACGGGCAGTTTTTTTTTTTTGAGGCCAGCATGGAGGAGATACTGAGACAGCTGGCTCTAGCAAATGCAAATCAGTAGCAGACAAATGCGGGTTTGCAAAAGAGCCTTGCAGCTCAACAGCAGACAAATGCCACTTTGCAACAGAGCCTCGCAGCTCAGCAGCAAGCTCACCAGCGGAGTCTGGAAGCTCAGTAGAAAGCTCACCAGCAGAGTCTGGAAGCTTAGCAACAAGCCCAGCAGTAATCTGAGGCCCGCTTCATAGACCTGTTGCAGAAGCAAGAGCAGAGTCTCCAACAACAAATAGAGACATTAATGCAGCAATGTCCGCAGACCAGTGAGGCAAGTGGTTCCACTAATACCGCATCCTTTAGTGTGAGCCGTTTACTGGCAAAAATGACTGGAGAGGATGATCCGGAGGTATTTTTGACCACATTTGAAAGGACTCCTAATAGGAAAAAGTGGCCTAAGGAGCAGTGGGCTGGACTGGTGGCCCCCCTGTTAACTGGGGAATTGCAGAAAGCTTATTACGACCTAGAGCCTGACCAAGCAAAAGACTATGTGTTACTAAAAACTGAAATATTGGCACGGCTGGGTGTCACCCTAGCCGTTCGGGCTCAGCGTGTATATAACTGGACTTTCTGGCTTGGAAAACCCCCCAGGTCTCAAATGTATGATCTCATTCACCTGAGCAGGAAGTGGCTGCAGCCAGAGACTTTGACCGCACCAAAGATTTTGGAACGTGTTGTTATGGATCATTTCCTGAGAGCTCTTCCTACTGCCATCCAAAAGTGGGTAAGCCATGGAGACCCAGAAACTGCAGATAAGCTTGTGGATCTGGTTGAGAAGTACTTGGCTACAGAGAACCTGACCGCCTCTTCCAGAGACTCACAGACTTTCCACCCTAAGACCAGACCATCCCCAGTGGCGGGTAAGATGACTCCAAGGGGTGAGGGTGGTGAGAGTGAGAGGGTGGGAGTTCTACCCAATGTCTGGTGGGAGCAGACCGGAAAGCCAAGGCCGCAAGAGGCAGCGAAAAAGATTATTTGCTACCGCTGCCAGCAAGAGGGACATATTGCAGCCAATTGCCCAGTTGTGGATAAACCTATATAATGTGACTTTATAAGGGACAGACTTCAGTCGCTGTTTGCGACAGTTGCATGCACTGCCATTCGGGGACCTGAGAAACATTTATGTAAAATGTGTATTATTAGTAGAAATGTGGTTGTGTTGCTGGATTCAGGTAGCCTGGTGACATTGATAAAAGCTGAATTAGTTACTACAGAGGTCTCTGGGAATAAAAAGGTGGCTGTTATTTGTGTGCATGGGGACACTCAAGAGTATCCTGTGACTACAGTGGTTTTTGAGACCCCCAAAGGTAACCTCTCTCATCAGGTGGGGTTAGTGTCTCACTTACCACATGATGCCATTGTGGGAAGGGATTTTCCAAAGTTTTGGGAACTCTGGGGTTGTCCTGAGTAGGGATGAGCCGAACACCCCCCCGTTCGGCTCGCACCAGAACCCGCGAACGGACCTAAAGTCCATGCGAGCTTTAGAACCCTATTAGTTATAATGGATGCGAACGTTCGAAATTAAAAGTGCTCATTTTAAAGGCTAATATGCATGTTAATGTCATAAAAAGTGTTTGGGGACCTGGGTCCTGCCCCAGGGGACATGTATCAATGCAAATTTTTTTTTTAAAAACGGCCGTTTTTTCAGGAGCAGTGATTTTAATAATGCTTAAATTGAAACAATAAAAGTGTAATATTCCTTTAAATTTCGTACCTGGGGGGTGTCTATAGTATGCCTGTAAAGGGGCGCATGTTTCCCGTGTTTAGAACTGTCTCTGCGCAAAGTGTCATTTTTGAAAGTAAAAAAGCTATTTAAAATCACTCGCGGCTAATGTTAATTCACGGCTCCCGTAACACAGAGAACAGTGATTCATTGAAACTCATTCATAAAAAAAAGTCATTGATAAAAAATAAAAAAAATAAAAAAAATGAAAAAAAAAAAAGCGTAGGGTCCCCCCAAATTCAATAACCAGGCCCTTCAGGTCTGGGATGGATAATTAAGGGGAACCCCAGCCAAAAAAAAAAAAAAAAAAATGGCGTAGGGTCCCCCTCAAAATCCATACCAGACCCTTGAGGTCTGGTATGGATTTTAAGGGGAACCCTAGCCAAAAAATATGGCGTGGGGTCCCCCTCAAAATCCATACCAGACCCTTATCCGAGCACGCAACCTGGCAGGCCGCAGGAAAAGAGGGGGGGACGAGAGCGGCCCCCCTCTCGCCTGAACCGTACCAGGCCACATGCCCTCAACATTGGGAGGATGCTTTGGGGGTCTAAGACCCCTAAAGCACCTTGTCCCCATGTTGATGAGGACAAGGGCCTCTTCCCCACAACCCTGGCCGGTGGTTGTGGGGGTCTGCGGGCGGGGGGCTTATCGGAATCTGGAAGCCCCCTTTAACAAGGGGACCCCCAGATCCCGCCCCCCCCCCCAGTGTGAAATGGTAAGGGGGTACAAAAGTACCCCTACCATTTCACCAAAAAAGTGGCAAAAATGGTAAAAATGACAGGAGACAGTCTTTGACAATTCCTTTATTAAAATCTTCTTTCTTCTTTCTCCATCCTTCGGATTCTTCATCTTCTCCTTCCTTCATCTTCTTCCATCTTCTTCTTCCATTTTCTTCTTCCTCCGATCCGCTTCTTCTTGCGCTGGTCTTCTCGTCCTTCTCGTCCGGCATCTTCTTCCGTCGGCGTCGGCGTCGGTGTCGGTGTCTTCTTGGGCCGCTCCGCGCAATGGGAGGCTCCCGCTGTGTGAGGCTCCGCTCCGTCTGACAGGTCTTTTAAAACGGAGGGCACCTGGTGACCCCGCCCCCCTCTGACGTCATGGGGAAAGCCATCATGGAATTCCCCATGACGTCCCTGTGCGTCAGAGGGGGCGGGGTCACCAGGTCCCTCCATTATAAAAGACCTGTCAGACAGAGCGGAGCCTCACACAGCGGGAGCCTCCCATTGCGCGGAGCGGCCCAAGAAGAGACAGAGACACCGACACCGACGCCGACGGAAGAAGATGCCGGACGAGAAGGACGAGAAGACCAGCGCAAGAAGAAGCGGATCGGAGGAAGAAGAAAATGGAAGAAGAAGATGGAAGAAGATGAAGGAAGGAGAAGATGAAGAAACCGAAGATGAAGAAAGAAGAAAGAAGATTTTAATAAAGGAATTGTCAAAGACTGTCTCCTGTCATTTTTACCATTTTTGCCACTTTTTTGGTGAAATGGTAGGGGTACTTTTGTACCCCCTTACCATTTCACACAGGGGGGGGGGCCGGGATCTGGGGTCCCCTTGTTAAAGGGGGCTTCCAGATTCCGATAAGCCCCCCGCCCGCAGACCCCCACAACCACCGGCCAGGGTTGTGGGGAAGAGGCCCTTGTCCTCATCAACATGGGGACAAGGTGCTTTAGGGGTCTTAGACCCCCAAAGCATCCTCCCAATGTTGAGGGCATGTGGCCTGGTACGGTTCAGGCGAGAGGGGGGGGCGCTCTCGTCCCCCCCTCTTTTCCTGCGGCCTGCCAGGTTGCGTGCTCGGATAAGGGTCTGGTATGGATTTTGAGGGGGACCCCACGCCATTTTTTTTGGCTAGGGTTCCCCTTAAAATCCATACCAGACCTCAAGGGTCTGGTATGGATTTTGAGGGGGACCCTACGCCATTTTTTTTTTTTTTTTTGGCTGGGGTTCCCCTTAATATCCATCCCAGACCTGAAGGGCCTGGTTATTGAATTTGGGGGGACCCCTACGCTTTTTTTTTTGTTTTTTATTAATGAATGACAGCTCTCTGTGTTACAGGAGCCATCAATTCATTAGCCGCGAGTGATTTAAATAGCTTTCTTCCTGCAAAAATTACACTTTTGTGCAGGGAAAGTTCTAAGCACAGGAAACCTGCCCCCTTCACAGGCCACCTATAGACACCCCCCAGATGTGATACTGCAATGCTGTTCTAACAGCATGCACACACATATCCCCAGAAATAAAGCACATATTGTTGTCAGCAGTCAGCAGCACACTGACACGCTGACACTGTCTGAAACATAATATGCGAGGCCGCCGGCGCGGCGGCCTCTTATACCGTGGGGCGTGTACTAAAGCCCCTGAGCTATAATTGGCTACAGGCATCCTGCCTGTAGCCAATTATGGCTTTCCTCGCTGCCGGCGCTGTGATTGGCCAAGCATGCGGGTCACAGTGCATGCTTGGCCAATCATCAGCCAGCATTGCACTGCGCGGGCCGCAATGCATTGCGGGGCCGCTCGCATCACACGAATTTGATGCGAGCGGCCCCAATAGTTCTGGGCTCGCCGAGCGAGCGAACACCCGGTGCTCGATTCGAACATGGGTTCGAATCGAACACCGGGCTCATCCTTAGTCCTGAGCCCCCCACTGACGCCCCTATATACCAGGAAGGTGATGACCAGAATTCCTCTGAGAGTGGTGAGGACTCTCCAGAATTTCCCTTGTCGGTATTGGTGGGGGAAACTGGGAAGGAGCCAACATCCTCAGACGAAAACATGCCGTCTGTGGAGTTTTCAGATCTCTGGGGAAAATGTTGCCACAGAACAGTTAAAAGACCCCACCCTAATAAAGGCATGGGAAAATGTGGTGAAAATAGATGGTGAGTTAGTGAACCCAGATAAGACTTGCACTTACCCGTACTTCACTGTGGAAAGGGAACTGCTGTATCGAGTGGCTCAAAGGTCAGAAGAAACCATTGAGCAACTTGTGGTGCCTAAACCTTACAGGAAGTACAGAGCCTGATCTAAGGATGGGTTAAGGATTTATATATTTTCTGCTATACTTCAGGATGGGCATAACTATACCAGGCTATGAGAGGTATACTGATATGTAGCTGACCCCCTCCATGTAGCCTGTAGCAAGTGACTTGGACTCCCTTGCCACATGGGCCTCAGGTGTTTTGCGGTCTGTCTGAGCCCTATCCTACAACACTCCAGCATCAGATATAAGGTCTGATATAATTAGTGTCCCCAACCATTGGAGGATCTTTGCCATTGGTGACCAGGAGTATGGTAAGTGATGGGTTTATAATTTGCCATACATACACACAAAATGCAGAAATGGAGTTCTGCATGGGACAGTGTGTTAGGTCTTAGTCAGCCCTGTTTTTGACAGGCCTTGTTGAAGAGCAAGAGGGTGGCTCATTTGAGGCCCCCCTACACAGTCCCTGCAATAATGAGAGGCTTTTTTTGTTCAACAAAAGTTAAGTTTTGCTTTCAACCCCTTTTACATTAAACACTTTTGAGGTTCACAAATCCCCCTTCCTTTAGGCAAGGGAGCATCTGATCCTCTCTCCTTGTCCCCCACACTGCAGTTCTTGGGCCCAAGCCCTGGGGGGAGGTTCTTAGAAAAAGTATGAATTCTGGCATATACAAACACATGGTTATTGATAGCAAAGGAGGTAGGCTAACAAGAGAACTTGTTTCTTTGGCATGAAACACCCAAAATTGGCTTTTTAAAGGGAGCAGCTACAATTTAGTTTTGTGCCATAGTTTTTCACTTCTGCAGAAAGAACGTTGATTGAAGAACTTTGCAATTCTAGAAAGATTAGGTCAGCCATTAACTATCAACACAAAGGTTATGATAAAAGAGAAGCGTCACAGATTCCTCATGTTTACAATGGCACATACTAAGTTCTGTAAAACAGTCATTTTCTCACTAAGTATTTCTTTTGAGCTGATGGCACAGTTCTATGGTGTGATTTCAATGAGCTCATATCAAATTGTAATGTGAATGTTCTCTAAAAGGTGGCCCCTAGTTAGACAAGAACAATGTAAATGAAAAGAAAATGCAAACAAGAGGTGGTCTTTACAGAAGCTTGGGAGATATTCAAGCTGTTTACATTAAGAAAGCAACTTCAATTTTCATTTTTTCTCCTCTGATAATAGTGACTGCAGCATTGAGAAAATTAGCGTGAGGCACAAAAGGTATAATAGAGCAGGTGTTTAGCCAATTCCAGCTCATTTTTAGCACTGATTTAAATTGCTCCCTTTTTCTCTCCTAGCATGCATTTTTAAATGATTTTGTTCATCTTTAAGCCTTACTTTTATTATTAAAAATTACCTGTGTACAAGACAATCATAAGAAATGAACAACCATGAAGAGCTCAGTGGACTAAGTTATAAAATGTCTAACAGTAATGTCACAGGTGGGTAATAAAAAGGAAAGCACATACACAAGATACAATATTTAAATTAGTTAAACAGGCAAGTTTTGACAATATTGATCTGCAATTATTTTAGCTCTTTCACTGCCACGAGCTGGCTTTCAAAGCTGATCCCTATTTTTTTCATACACTGATATTATAAAAGATTTCTTAAATGGGAAGTTTGAGGCTTAACCACTTAGCGTCCTGTCTATAGCCAAATGACAGCCACAGCGCTGACCTGAATTTCCGGGGGGCGGCGTGCGCTGTGATCACTGAGTCACTGAGACTCAGGTGATCACAGATCCTGGCCCCTTACCACGTGATCAGCTGTCAGCCAATGACAGCTGATCACGTGATGTAAACAAAATCACCAGCTTATGTGCAAGGGACATCGGTCCCGAAAAGGAAGAAGGCACATCTGCCTCATCTGTGTCCACAATTATTGCCTGCCAGTGCCACCTGCCAGTGCCCACCAGTGCCACCTATCAATGCCCACAAGTGCCACCTATCAATGCCCAACAGTGGTGCCAATCAGTGCCTCATCAGTGCTGCCTATCAGTGTAACCTACCAGTGCTGATCAGTGCCCATTATTGACACCCATCAGTGCCCATCACTGCCAACTATCAGTGCCCATCACTGCCAACTATCAGTGCCCATCACTGCCAGGTATCAGAATTTTTAAACTCGGATTTAAAGAATGATTACTCAGAAATTTGTGCCAACCGAAGGGTCTTTGCCAATTTTTGGGAGGACTATGATATAAGAGCTGAACACTGAGGTTGGGATTGGCTGAGACGTAAGGAAGTCATTATATAACTAGCAAATCAGCTTTCTAAAGCGTGCCATATCCAAAACGTGAACAGAGCACAATGATCTCACATGAAGAAATCATGTGAGAAAAAGTGGACTTCCGGTTAGACGGTCTAACCGGTTTGACCATCTAACCAGTTAAGAGTATTTGGATGATATGTGTATGTATTAGATACCTTTGGATATTTATTGCTACTTTTGTCCGTGTATTAGTTGAGGGTATACTCTTTAGGGGCTTCTTTCCCTTATTTGTGGCTTTTTTTGTAAAGACCTGCTTTTATTCATTACTTTTAATCTTTTGTTAAATAAAACAAAATTGTTTAGAAATATACGTGTATGTGTCTCATGTTGTGCCCTGAAAATCCACTTTTTCCCACATGATTTCTTCATGTGAGATAATTGTGTCCCATTATATAGCTAGATCATGGGGGAGAGAAGTGTGTGAATAAATGTCTTATAATATAAGTAAGTAAGCCCTTCAGTGCCTTGTACTTTGCTACTGTGCAGTTTTTATAAGCCACCTTATCACCTCAATTGTTATAGGAGCATAGAGGTAGTTCAGGTCTGGTTGTGATAGCTTGGGGCTGTTGCATTGAAAGAGATGTCTGGAGAGGAGTCAAGAGTGGTTGTCTTATCTATATATAATACACTTTTCAAATATGCTTTAAAATGCATGGTTTTCCCTTTCATGAACAAGAAAATAATGACGTTATGTTGTTGGGCTGGTTTAATAATGCTATGGGACTGGTATGAAATTATTTCCAGGGCTAGTTTTTGTTCCCAGCCCGGCCCGGGGGGGGGGGGGGGAGTGTAACTGTACCGTTAGTTCAATGCAGATGTGTTCCAACCATGTGATGAAACCCATGTCTGATAATATAGTGTTACACAGTGTAGAGAGGCTAGTAAAGAAGTTTTCAATTAGTGTATGTTTTGTGTGAAGGTGAGTAAAATGTATATCCCTTTTCTGTCATATAAAACATTCTCCAATGGTCAAATAAACAGTGTTGTTTAAGGAATAGTTGGATTTTTTGAGAATGGGATGCCTTATTGCTAGGAGGAGGATTGTCACCCTGGATGTATTTATCTATGGGCAGGGAGAGAAGCAGACTGAAGTCTTATGCTGCGTACACACGATCATACACACAGCAAAAGATTGAGAGCAGGTTCTCAATTTTTCGTCGAAAAAAATTCTGATTGTCTGTACCAATTCAGATGCACAAAATTCATACGCATTCTCGGAAGCAGTAAAATGAATTTCTCAGCTCGTTGTAGTGTTGTACGTTACCGTGTTCTTGACGGTCAAAAGTTCAGCAAACTTTTGTGTGACTGTGTGTATGCAGGCCAAGCTTGAGTGAAATAAGTAGGCATGTGTTAAAGTGGACGGTTTAGTAAATATCTTTCTTATAATTGGTATTTGATGTGTGTTAGGGGCAGAAGTTGCACAGGGTCAGTGTGTCAGTCCTCCACTTTCCATGCAGAACTGTATATCTGCCAAAGTCATCAAGGGTTTCAAAGATAAATATTTTTCATCAGAATTGCTACTCTCACTTTTTTTTTGATTGGGCAAAAGCTAAGTAGAATATTGGATACCGGTTTCTTGTAGAAACATTACATCAGGATTTAGAGGTTTGAGCTCCTTAAAAGTTAATCCTCATTTAAGCCAGCCATATACAGATCCAAATTTGGCCAGTTCAGAAGGGACCAACAAAATTTTGATCCATATATGGGCCAGCATGTCAGATTTTTCCACACGCTGTTACTGACATCGGCTAGCATTAACCATTGTATTCTGCCGGCCAGGAATGCTCCCTGTGCCCCTCACTGGCAGAATACAATAGCGCAGTTGGAGGCATTCCGCCATCAACACTGACTGTGGCGATGACAGAATTGACTGATTTTCTTTCCTTCCACCTGTAGTGGAAAGAAAGGAAAATCATATCATTTTTGGCCTGTGTAAGTGTTCAGGTTAAATCCATTAACATTAAAGGTGGCAAATTTGTAGCGGAATTGTGACACCATCAAGGTTAAAGTGTAATCTGAAGGTGAATTGAAGGGCATTTGCTTCCGAGGAAAGCTCAGGTAAAACTGGAATTTAGCAACCTAATTAGATGAAGATCTCTGATAACCCTGGATTCTTTCCTGGGATGACTTTCTGCCAAGTAGGTACTGTATTCCATTAGGCAGTAAGGGGAAGTGGATGCCAGCCTTGGAGTTTTGGAGATGGAATGCCCATGTCCTCAGGAAAAGCAGGAATGTCTTCTGGGATTTTAATCATGGAGGATTTGTCATTCGAGCTGTCAGAGAGAATGGGAATCCCCAGGAGTAAGGAATGTTGGAATTTCTTAAGGTAGTTAAAGTGTTTGTTACTCCAACATTTCCTATTCCTGATATGTGCCTGTTGTACCGTGTACTTGCATGAAAAATGATCCTGTTCTCTTTGTATGTCTTCCTTTGGGTGAAATCCCTGGTGTTCATGCTAGTCCCTCTGCTTTCCTATTAAAAACTGACCACACTAAACAGGAGAACACACTGTGGTCAGTTCTCTAGCTGTGCTAGGAACTCAGCCTCCTCTCCTCCGATGATCAGACTGGTCCTGACATGTCCCCCCTGCACAGTCATTTACTGAGAAGATCAGTGTGCTGTTGCTTATCCTCCCCCAGCTCTTATGCAGCTAAGAACAGAGGGAACAAACAGAACGTGATCAATAATTAAAAAGGGGAAAAAAGGTATTTAGAATGTTTTTTTTTATATCTATACACAAGTGTTTTTGTAACGCCGAGCGCTCCGGGTGCCTCCTCCATCCCGGAGCGCTCACGGCGTTCTCAGCCCTGCGGCGCCTCGGTCGGCTCCGCTGACCGCAGGCGCCGCTCGGTTCTTCCCATGCGATCCTCGTGGCGGCCTCGGTCCGCCCGGGGATCGCATTCCATTCCCCCTGCCTCTCTCCTCCTACCTTCCTGTGCGCGCGCGCCCCCTGCTCCTCAGGCGCGCGCGCGCGCACACCACTGTCAGTCTTAAAGGGCCAGCGCACCAGTAATTGGTGCCTGGTCCAAATTGAAAGTTACACCCAGAACACTTCATAAACCCACTTCCCCTTCCTGTCCTGGCCGGATCTTGTGTTGCCTTAGTGCCCAGTGAAAGCGTTAGTGTGTTTTGCCCCTTCTGTGTATCCAGACCTTTGCTGTTGCCCCCGACTACGAACCTTTGCCACCTGCCTTGACCCTTTGCTACGTCTGACCTTCCTTCTGCCTAATCCTTGTGTACCGCGCCTGTCTCAGCTGTCAGTGGGGTCGAGTTGCTATTGGAAGACACGACCTGGTTGCTACCGCCGCTGCAAGTCCATCCCGCCTTGCGGCGGGCTCTGGGGAAAACCAGTAGCAACATTAGAACCGGTCCTCCAATACAACCCGTGCTATCGCCCCATTGGCATAGGGGATCCACCTCCTGTTCCCCGCTGTATCCGGAGCGTGACAGTAGATCCGGCCATGGATCCCGCTGAGGTCCCGCTGCCAAGCCTCTCGGATCTGACCACGGTGGTCGCTCAACAAGGACAGCAATTGGCGCAGTTGACTGCTATGCTACAGCAGCTTCTGCCATCTCCACCGCCACCTCCTGCATCTCCTCCTCCACGAGTTGCTGCTGCTAGGATCCGCCTGTCTCTTCCTGACAAATTCAATGGGGATCCCAAGCTGTGCCGAGGGTTCCTATCCCAGTGTTCCCTCCATCTGGAGATGTTGTCGGACCAGTTTCCCACAGAACGGTCAAAGGTGGCGTTCGTGGTTAGCCTGCTATCTGAGAAGGCCCTGGCCTGGGCTACACCGCTTTGGGACCGTGGCGATCCTGCCACGGCTTCAGTTCCAGCCTTCTTTTCGGAAGTCCGCAGTGTCTTCGAGGAACCAGCCCGGGCCTCCTCTGCCGAGACGGCTCTCCTAAACCTCGTCCAGGGGAACTCTTCCGTGGGCGACTACGCCATTCAGTTCCGCACCCTGGCATCAGAACTCTCCTGGAATAATGAGGCCCTCTGCGCAACCTTCAAAAAAGGTCTATCCAGTTATGTCAAAGATGTGCTGGCTGCACGAGAGATTCCTGCTACCCTGTCTGAACTCATTCAGCTGGCCACCCGCATAGACATGCGCTATACCGAAAGACGCCTAGAGCTACGCCAGGAAAGGGACTTTGGTCGCGTCAGGCGGTTTCCTCGCCTAGCGCCTCTCTTCCAGAATCCTCTGCAACCAGTTCCTGCTCCCCCGGCTGAGGAGGCTATGCAAGTGGATCGGTCTCGCTTGACCACACAAGAGAGGACTCGCCGCCGAGACCATAACCTATGCCTTTATTGCGCCAGTTCCGACCATTTCTTAAAGGACTGCTCTATCCGCCCTCAGCGTCAGGGAAACGCTCGCACCTAGCTAACGTAGGAGAGGCGCTGCTAGGTGTGGATCCTTCCTCTCCCCGTCTGACCATTCCTGTGCGGATTTCCCTGACCAAGAGATCCTCTTTCTCCACCGTGGCCTTTCTGGACTCTGGTTCAGCAGGAAACTTCATTGAAGCTTCACTCATCAACAAATTTAATGTTCCAGTTACTCGTCTCCTCAAGCCCTTTTTCATCACCTCTGTAAATGGTCAAAATCTGAACTGTATCGTGCGATATCGCACTGAACCTCTTCTCATGAGGATTGGAGTTCTCCATCATGAGAAGATTAGCTTCTTGGTGTTACCCAACTGTACCTCAGAGATCCTTTTGGGCCTACCCTGGCTCCAGCTACATTCTCCTACCCTCGACTGGTCCTCGGGGGACATCAAGAGTTGGGGTCCTTCCTGCCACTGGCATTGCCTCCAAGCGGTACCCATTAGACAAGTTTCCTACGCTCCTGCTCTGCCTAGTCTTCCCAAGCCTTACCAGGACTTTTCCGATGTGTTCTGCAAGAAGCAAGCGGAGGTCTTGCCACCACACAGACCCTTCGATTGCCCTATTGATCTCCTCCCTGGTACCACCCCGTCCCGTGGCAGGATCTACCCTCTCTCCATCCCTGAGACACAAGCCATGACTGACTACATTCAGGAGAACCTCAAGAGAGGCTTCATCCGCAAGTCCTCTTCCCCTGCTGGAGCGGGGTTCTTCTTTGTCGCCAAAAAGGACGGATCTCTACGTCCCTGTATTGACTACCGTAGTCTTAATAAAATCACGGTAAAAAACCGCTACCCACTGCCCCTCATCTCAGAGCTGTTTGACCGTTTACGCGGAGCACGCCTTTTCACCAAACTGGACCTCCGGGGCGCATATAATCTCATCCGTATCCGTAAGGGCGATGAATGGAAAACCGCCTTTAACACCCGTGACGGACACTTTGAATATCTGGTCATGCCCTTTGGGTTATGCAATGCCCCTGCGGTCTTTCAAGACTTTGTAAATGAGATTTTCAGAGATCTGCTGTACACCTGTGTTGTTGTCTACCTGGATGATATCCTGATTTTCTCCTCCAGCTTGGAAGAGCACCGTCTTCATGTCCGTCAAGTGCTCCAGCGCCTCCGTGATAACCGTCTTTACGCCAAACTAGAGAAATGTCTCTTTGAACGCGGCAGTCTTCCCTTCCTAGGGTACTTGGTCTCGGAACAAGGTCTCCAAATGGATCCGGAGAAACTCTCTGCCGTCCTGAACTGGCCACGTCCTACCGGGCTACGGGCCATCCAGCGTTTCCTCGGGTTCGCCAACTATTACCGCCAGTTCATTTCCCACTTCTCCACCATTGTCGCGCCTATTGTGGCACTAACCAAAAAAGGTGCGAATCCGAGGTCCTGGCCTACTCAAGCTGATGAGGCCTTTAACCGCCTCAAGTCCGTCTTTGCCTCTGCGTCCGTCCTATCCAGGCCTGATCCCCTCAAACCGTTCTTCCTGGAAGTCGATGCCTCCTCGGTGGGAGCTGGAGCCGTGCTTCTCCAGAAAGACTCCAAGGGCAAGCACGTCACCTGTGGTTTTTTCTCCAAGACCTTTTCCCCTCCTGAAAAGAACTACTCCATCGGAGACCGGGAATTGCTGGCCATCAAGCTTGCACTTGAGGAGTGGAGGCATCTCCTTGAGGGGTCCACTCACCTCATCACGATTTTCACTGATCACAAAAATCTGTCTTACCTCCAGTCCGCCCAGCGATTGAACCCACGTCAAGCTAGGTGGTCGTTGTTTTTTGCCCGCTTCAACTTCGAGATCCATTTCCGTCCTGCAGACAAGAATGTCAGGGCTGACGCCCTATCGCGTTCCACCGATTCTTCTGAGTCTGAGTCTCCGGTACAACACATTGTACCCCCTGAGTGTCTGATCTCTTCCGCTCCTGCCGCCTTGCTGCAAGTTCCTCCTGGAAAAACCTTTGTCTCTCCACGTCTTCGTCTTCAGACCCTCAAATGGGGTCACTCCTCTCATCTCGCCGGCCATCCTGGAATCAAGAAGTCCTTCCAACTGATTTCCAGGTATTACTGGTGGCCCTCCTTAAAAAAGGATGTGACGGACTTCGTACAGGCCTGTACTATATGTGCTCGAGACAAGACCCCTCATCAGAGACCTGCTGGCCTGCTTCACCCTCTGCCTGTGCCCGAACGACCTTGGGTCCACATAGCTATGGACTTCATCACGGACCTTCCTCCTTCCCACGGCCACACTACCATATGGGTGGTCGTGGACCGTTTCTCCAAAATGGCACACTTCGTCCCGCTTCCAGGTCTCCCTTCTGCGCCTACACTTGCCAAACATTTCTTCCTCCAGATTTTTCGTCTTCATGGACTTCCATCTCACATCGTCTCGGATAGAGGCGTCCAGTTCGTATCTAAATTTTGGAGAGCTCTCTGCAGTCAACTGAAAGTCAAGCTGGATTTCTCCTCTGCCTATCACCCACAGTCCAACGGACAAGTGGAGAGAGTCAACCAAATCCTTGGGGCCTACCTGCGACACTTTGTCTCTGCTCGTCAAGACGATTGGGCTGACCTCCTGCCCTGGGCCGAATTCTCCTACAACCTGAAAGAATCGGAGTCCTCCTCTAATTCTCCCTTCTTTGTGGTTTACGGCCGTCATCCTCTTCCCCCCCTACCCATCCCCACTTCTTCCGGAGTCCCCGCTGTAGACGAAGTCACCCAAGAGTTGTCGTCTATCTGGAAAGAGACCCAAAAGTCGCTTGCCCTGGCCTCTTCTCGCATGAAGGAACATGCTGACTGTAAAAGAAGACCTCCTCCTGTCTTCTCCCCGGGTGATAGGGTGTGGCTCTCCTCCAGGTACATCAGGTTCCGCATCCCCAGTTATAAATTGGGTCCCCGCTATCTCGGTCCTTTCAAGGTCAAGGCTCGGATCAATTCCGTGTCCTACAAACTACATCTTCCCCCTTCTCTCCGCATCCCCAACTCCTTCCACGTTTCCCTCCTTAAACCCTTGGTTCTTAATCACTTTTCCCCCAAGGTCTCCGCTCCTGCTCCTGTCTCCGACTCCTCCGACATCTTCTCCGTTAAAGAGGTCCTCGCCTCTAAAACCATCCGGGGTAAGCGGTTCTTTCTTGTTGATTGGGAGAATTGTGGTCCTGAGGAGAGATCCTGGGAACCTGAGGGTAACATCATAGACAAAGATCTCATCCTCAGGTTCTTGGGCTCCAGGAGGAGGGGGAGACCCAGGAAGAGGGGGAGGCCCAAGGGGGGGGGTACTGTAACGCCGAGCGCTCCGGGTGCCTCCTCCATCCCGGAGCGCTCACGGCGTTCTCAGCCCTGCGGCGCCTCGGTCGGCTCCGCTGACCGCAGGCGCCGCTCGGTTCTTCCCATGCGATCCTCGTGGCGGCCTCGGTCCGCCCGGGGATCGCATTCCATTCCCCCTGCCTCTCTCCTCCTACCTTCCTGTGCGCGCGCGCCCCCTGCTCCTCAGGCGCGCGCGCGCGCGCACACCACTGTCAGTCTTAAAGGGCCAGCGCACCAGTAATTGGTGCCTGGTCCAAATTGAAAGTTACACCCAGAACACTTCATAAACCCACTTCCCCTTCCTGTCCTGGCCGGATCTTGTGTTGCCTTAGTGCCCAGTGAAAGCGTTAGTGTGTTTTGCCCCTTCTGTGTATCCAGACCTTTGCTGTTGCCCCCGACTACGAACCTTTGCCACCTGCCTTGACCCTTTGCTACGTCTGACCTTCCTTCTGCCTAATCCTTGTGTACCGCGCCTGTCTCAGCTGTCAGTGGGGTCGAGTTGCTATTGGAAGACACGACCTGGTTGCTACCGCCGCTGCAAGTCCATCCCGCCTTGCGGCGGGCTCTGGGGAAAACCAGTAGCAACATTAGAACCGGTCCTCCAATACAACCCGTGCTATCGCCCCATTGGCATAGGGGATCCACCTCCTGTTCCCCGCTGTATCCGGAGCGTGACAGTTTTACTTTCATTTCTATTTTAGACTAAATGTTTTTTTTACAAGGTGATAGTTTACAATCACTTAAGGCTGGGTTCACACTATTGCTAATTGGATGTGGCTTATACCACAGAACATTTGAAAACATGTTATTTTACATAGGTATGGTTCACATATGTGCGTTGCATCTGCACTCCGCATTGCACAAAATTTGTATGCGTTTTCTAGGCAGTGCGGTGTTCTGAACAGGAATTCTCTCCTCCTACACATCTCCCTCTCCCTGATCAGCCGATCCGCTGCTACAATGGAGAGGAATCACTGAATGAATCATTTTTTATCTTCTCAGGGAAACCGAAGCTGCAATTTGCACCAGACTAGAATAAATCCAGCCTTAAGAATGGTTGAAGCAGTATACATTTGTGTAGAGTAAGTCAGGAGAGATCTCAGTAAAGTTGTATTGATGCTCCATCAAATTCTATGTTTCACTTGTTGTGCGTTTTGCATATAATGCCTTCATTGAAGGAATATGAATGTAGCCTACCAGATCAAGTCTCTGGGTTGGAACAGATGGCCTCCTGGGTAAAATGCCTCATGAGTGTGATCCATTTCAATCTGGTGAGAGAAAGTTACACTGAAAATGTTATTGAAGATTGCCTGCAGGATATCTTTTAGGTCTTCCTGGTTTGTAGCTACTGGGAGGTCTTTAAACCTGACATTGTTTCTATGACTCCCGTTATCTAGATCCTCTAGGTGTCTCTGAATACCCATTATTGCTGAGCTTTGAGTGATGACCTGAGTTTGGAGCTTATGAGCTAGTTTTTCTGTAGAAGTGAGTTCATCCTCCACCTTTTCAACCCTGTTAGTAAGATGTTGAATATCTATATCTACTCACAGATCCTGATTTCAGGAAACAGTCTGATGGGAGCTTTTCATCGGATTTTCCGACCGTGTGTATGCCCATCGGTCTTTTTCTGTCGGCATTTCCGACAAACTTTAGATTGAGAGCCTGTTCTTAATTTTTCAGACGGAAAAACGTTCTATCTGAAATTCTGATCGTGTGTATGCAATTCCGACGCGCAAAATTCAGACGCATGCTCGGAAACAATTCGACGCATGCTCGGAAGCATTAAACTTCCCTTTTATAGTGTCTTAGAACGTGTTGTATGTCACAGTGTTATTGATCGTCGGAATTTGGTGTGACCGCGTGTAGGCAAGACAGTTTGAGCGGAATTCCGTCGGAATTCCAACGGGAAAACCATCAGAGCTTTTTCCGACGAGAATTCCGATCGTGTGTACACGGCATGAGACACACTCCTAAAACTTGTGGACAGCATTCCCGGAAGAGCTGAAGCTGTTATAGCTGCAAAGGGTGGGGCAACTCAATATTGAACCCTACGGACTATGACTGGGATGCTATTAAAGTTCATATGCGTGTAAAGGCAGGTGTCCCAATACTTTTGGCAATATAGTATATATACGCTTGGTGGGAAGGGGTTAAGACATTTTACAAAATGTGTTAAGGTATTCTAAGCTAAATATGAATGCAATCCCATTTTTGTAAACTGGTGCATCCTGCTTGATGGAAGTTTGGTGTTTTCTAGCAAAATGCACCTTCCATAGCTATGCTTGGTAAAATGTGGCTAAAAGGAACCATACCGAAAAGCCAATTTGAGCTCTGGTTCTCAAATTTTCCGACAACAAAATCCGTTGTCGGAAATTCTGAACATGTGTAGACAATTCCGACGCACGAATTGCCACGCATGCTCCGAATCAAGCAGAAGAGCAGCACTGGCTATTGAACATCATTTTTCTTGGCTCGTCGTACCTGTTGTACGTCACTGAATTCTTGACGTTTGGAATTTACGACCAACTTTGTGCGACCGTGTGTATGCAAGACAAGTTTGAGCCAACACCCGTCGGAAAAAAAACATGGGATTTTGTTGTCGGAATGTCTGATCGTGTGTACGATTTTGCGTGTCGGAATTGCATAAGGTTAAATTCACAGTTTAAAACATACAATTTATTTATAAGCATGTCTCTGGTTTATATACGACATTGTACTTATGTATTTGCATGGTTACACAAATGCAGTATTTATCCGCACTGTTTTTAAACATTTTGTCATCAGATACAATTTGCAGCAAATATCTTTTTCTTTTACGTTTTTAACAGACCTAGATTCATGTAAATAAACCGAAAATAGCATAAATTGTTGAAAATAATACTCCAACCCTAAAACAATTTTTCTACATTAAACAAAATACCAAACGCAGTAATCAAATATTTATTGAGTTAATAGAAACGGACAGTACTCAATGTCTTAATTATAAAGAAATAATAAATTCATACATTTGTATTATTTTCTACAAAATAAACACAAATGTATTCTTGGTGTTATACACAATTGCACTTAAAGGCAAATTCCAAAGACACAGCTCTAGCTGCAAAATCAAATTAATAAATAATAAACAGACAGGCTGTGAATGAATGTGCAAAAGCTTTCAAAGATTAAATGAAAGTTCATGTACATTTGAGACTAGGGGGATGGGCCTGCCAACTACTATAATGGTGTTTAGAAATAAAGAGTCTGTGTTATGTCTAGTGGCCCTGATGTTTTGTGTTAAGCTGACCCCAGCATTGTACCATTTCAATTCAAACTGGAGTGCAAACTTTCAGACCTAGTCTGTCCAAGGCATTTTGTAAGCAAGCCAAATTTAAATTTCAGATTTGAAAGCAAGGGCAAAGGTTCGTGTTCACAGATTTGAGATCATGTTTAATATCACATGACAGCTTTGTCAAACACCATAGAGTTAAAAAAAATAAGGAAAAAAAAAAATAGTCTGGATCGAAGTCATTAAGAAATGTTATAAGTTTACAATAACTTTATTCCTTATTTGTTTTAGTCATCCTATTGCGATGTTTATTTTTTTTTATTTTTTTTCATTTTATGTTAACAATTGACTTTTTGGTGAACAATATATTTAAAAGCATCCCTTTGCAATTCTTAATTTTTGCTTTCCTGATAATGTATTCATCTGTGTTTTTTGTTTGCTATATATATGATATAAAAAAAAAAAAAAAACATAATTTTGTGAAATAAAAGCGCAGACGTGATATTTTAATAGCTTTGATCAGTTAAGAAAAAGCAGCAACTAATTAAAAAAAAGAAAAATGACTGTATCAGAACTATAAAGAAATTATTAATTCCATCTATAGTTTATCCTTTTTTTAGTGCTTGAATGATTATAATTGATAGTTATTGCAATATTAGGTTTATTCATATATTAGATCTGTATTTATACAAAAAAACATAGATTCTAGTAATTATTTTATGGAGAATTTATTTTTAACAACGTTTTTCATTGAACAAAAGGTTTTCAATAATTCTAATTTCACCCCACACACATTTGCAGTGCCCTTCAGCATTGACCTATGTTGAATGCTTTCCAGTGGAGTAGTATTACAGTCATTTAGCACCCAATGTTTAAGCAAAAAAAAAAAAAAAAGAGTTCCGGTTGAAACCATCGGTGTTAAATTTTCATTCACAACCACAGGCCTGATCAATGAAACCATTTTACTTAGCTAGTTAAATGATTATGCTTACAGTGGTTTCAATTACTACCTCTCTGCATTGTGATCAGAGGAAAGGAAAGGGGTGGGGGTGAGGATCTGGGTTTAAGGCAAACTTCTGAAATGCCAAGTCGCCGATTCCAGCTAAAAAATGTTTTTTTAATCATTTAATTTAAACTTAAATATTTTTATTCAGTCACATGATTGTTAATTTATTGATTAAGAATGTTTTATAGGGCAGTAAAAACAATTTTGATGTGGTATACACTGAAATAGCAGTATTTTTTATACATTTAGTTTATAGTATGTTACTTTATATTATAGTATGAATTTTGTATAGTATATCAATTGTTTAAGTGTTTAGAGTGAAGGTAGAAAGTACAATCTTCAAACCACATGTCCTTATTGTTCTTAGGAGGTCACAGTTAAGACCTGACCTTTTGTTTGCATCAGATGTGTTTTGCATTTTTTCTTATACAAGTCTATAGGAATGTAATACCCACCTAAAGCAGGTCCATTGCAGGTCAGAAGGAGGTCAACTTCAGGTCAAGTGCACCTGTCAGTGAATTCTGAGTGATCTCATAAGCATCTCAAACTGATACCATCAACACAAGCCTAATGTCTATCAACTCTAATTCTTATGCCCCGTACACACGGTCGGATTTTCCGACGGAAAATGTCCTATCGGACAATGTTGTCGGAAATTCCGACCGTGTGTAGGCTCCATCTGACTTTTTCCGTCGGATTTTCCGACGGACAAAGTTTTATCTCCTGCTCTCAAATTTTCCGACAACAAAGTCCTATCGGACTTTTTCCGATCGTGTGTAGCGAATTCCGACGGACAAAGTGCCACGCATGCTTAGATCACATTACAAGACCAAAGCTATTGGCTACTAGCCTCTACGTAGTCCCGTCATAGCAACAAACGTCACCACGTTCGGAATGATCGGATTTTCCGACAACTTTGTCCGACCGTGTGTATGCAACACCAGTGTCGGACAAAATCCGTCGGAAAAAATCCGATGGATTTTTTGTGGTCGGATTTTCCGACCGTGTGTATGGGGCATTACAGTTCTATTATTAAAAATATTGAGGCCTGGGCACATTGTTTCTATGGTTTGGAAAGTTGTTAGTGACCCCTCTCTTAAGTTGGAACCCCTTCCATTTAAATAAACTCTGAAGGTTCACGGTGCTCATTAAACGAATGATTCTTCATTCACAATGTGACTTCTGTTTTAAGTGGGATCCCTTCCATCTAATGAAAATCTGAGGGCTCAAACATGTAATAAGACTATTAATGCATTGTGTGTGTGTGTGTGTGTGTATAATATATATATATATATATATATATATATATATATATATATATATATATATATATTAGGTTGTTGGACCAGTTCTAGAGACAGTGGGGATTATTTACGAAAAAAATCCATATTGCACTACAAGTGCACTTGAAAGTGCACTGACAGTGCACTTGGAAGTGCAGTCGCTGTAAATCTGAGGGGTAGATCTGAAATGAGGGGAAGCTCTGCTGTTTTTTATTTTCCTTGCATGTCCCCCCCGGATCTACAACTACTGCACTTCCAAGTGCACTTTCAGTACACTTTCAAATGCACTTGCAGTGCACTTGTAGTGTAAATTGGATTTTTCTTTGGTAAATAACCCTCAGTGTGTCATATCCACATCCCTAGAAAATATTTAAGAAAAATTGAGAGGACACCACTCTCCCATAGGGTGATGGGACTTTCACAGATATGTCACTGTCATAGAGGTGACCATATACACAGTGTCATAAAAAATGTAATTATTACAAAAAGCATAAAATATTATTCACATTGAATTGAATACTCAATCCATAAAAACTTGAAAGATGCTTGTGCATGCAGTAAGCCGACGCGTTTCGCAGAATCAAAGACTGCTTCTTCTGGGCAACTCTACATGCATTTAAGATTGTAAATCAGATTACAAAGAACATCATAGGAATAACATTAGTATCATTTAATTTATCATTTTTATCATATGTATATATACACTACAATGTCATTATTATAAGTGCTCACCAAATTACAAAATTTTGACTACTTGCAAGTCAATGATGTCAGAGTCATCGATCTGGTCTGGTGGGCATCGGATCACATCCCAGGCCATGCAGTTATCAACCAATAATGATCTAAAATACCAGATACGTATACTCAGATACAAATATTCTTTACATCATCATATATGCAAAAGTATGAGGCCAAATATGCCTAATTGTATATAACAGTGTGTACCAATTAGTGGGTAATGAATGAAGAGAGGGAGGACTCGGAAGTTGGGAGGGGGTAAAAGGGGCAAGGGAGGGGAAGGAACAAGGAAGAAGATTTTGTTAACGTAGGGTTACATGATGTTAGGTTGGGGAATGCATGTAGAGCTGCCCAGAAAAAGCAGTCTTTGATTCTGTGAAATGCGTTGGCTTACTGCATGCACAAACATCTTTCAAGTTTTTATGGATTAAGTATCAATTGTGGCAAATATTCTAGATGGCCTGATGTTTAATGTGAATAATATTTTTTGCTTTTTTTAATAAATTATTTTTTTATGACAAACTGTGTATGTGCTCACCTCTATGACAGTGAAAGAGAGTGGGGTCCTCCCAATTTTTCTTCTTAAATATTGATGCATTGTAATTTTATTTCTAGGTTTTGGGAAGCTTTCAATGACCCCTTTATTAAGAAAGGTATCATAGTCTAGTATCATGTCTACAGCCTCTGACCATCTCCTGTACCATGTCCGCTGCCTCTAACCCTCTCTTGTATCATGTCCGCAACCTCTGACCATCTCTTGTCTTTTATAATGTCTACAGTCTCTGCGGGGGGTCTGGAGAGGAGTTTGCACTGTGATTTCATATCTGTCTTATCTATATATAATACACTCTTCAAATGTGTTTTAAAATGCATGGTTTTCCCTTTAATGAGCAAGAAAATAATAATGTTATGCTGTTAGGCTGGTATAATAATGCTATGGGGCTGGTATGAAATTATTTCCAGGGCTGGTTTTTATTTCCAGTCCGATCTTGCTTCCAAGTCTTTTATCTACCTGTCCCATTTTGTTGTGCAGTTTTAAAATAGATCCCTTGGCTGGACTCTGCTCCAGCACATCCGCACTACAGTTGATTGTATTCCTATTGAACAGCCCTTAATTTCTTGGAAAAAAAATACATATAAAGTAGAACATTATGGTCAAAACAAAAATGGGCAAACAGGCAGGATTTTTAATGCAAAAGAAACATGCATTCTCTCTTCTGCATTAAAATGACCCACCTGCCTGTTCGCCACTGTACAGTGAGCTGCACACGTGCAGCTCACTGTAGAAATTCGGTAATGCCTACACAGCAATGCGAGAGTGATGTCATATCAGCTCTGCCAATGAAAGCGGCAGGCGCTTGATACCCGTAATCTTGCCATTAGAAGATGTCAGCAGTTGGCAGGGAGCTCCAGAATGCCACATCGCTGGAGCTGAGGTAAATATAGTTCTACTTTAAGCTCTAATAACAATTGAAGGAAGACAGGAGAAGGGTAATTGAGGAAGACCCTTTTGTTTACAACAGAGAAAAGATATACCTGTGCTCAAATCCCAATAGCTTATACATGTAATGTATTTAAACTATCAGGTGCTAAAGGGGTGTGACCACATGTTATCATTACAAATTCTGGATGGACCCTCTGCACACTCATAGCTCCCAACTGTCCCTATATTTGAGGGACTGTCCCTGATTTGGAGCAATGTCCCTCTGTCCCTCATTCCTCCTCATTTGTCCCTCATTTTGGTCTGATATATATAGATATATATAAAATGAACTTTTTATCTATCAAAAAGTCTCCCAGTGCTAAACCTTTCATCTGATTCCTAAATTGATGCATTTGTAAATTTCAAAAGCCAATATAAAGGAAAAAAGGCACTTGTGCGTTTAACCAATCTTGTTGTTTTTTTGTACAATTCTCCTCTAAGGGGGAGTGGCAAGGGGTGTGTCCTATGCCTGCATACTTTTTCTGATAGGTGTCCCTCATTCCCATCTCAAAAAGTTGGGAGGTATGCACACTGCTATACACCCTTTCCAGCAAATGCTTTGTATCCCTGTTTTATTAAAATCCCTGTTTTACATGTGCATAGTATGCTGGAAAGAATGTATAGCAGAATTTGTCCTTTTGTTTACAAGTTGCAAGAAGTATGAATGGCATGTTACACTATAATCTGATTGCATAATCTTTGTATTGCCTTTAGATTTACCAGCAACTAAGGAGTACACGGACCTACCTAAACCATCTATTTAATTATAGCCAGTCAGAAAGGTAATTGCACTACATAGCTATTGATCAATTCAATGACTTTGAACAATCAGATTGTAATATGCATGGCCATCTTAACTGCTGCAAAAATGTCTACAGAATCATAACTTGTGTTGTAGTACAATGCCTTGGAAATGGAATATATTGCAATTTACCAATCCAAAAGATACAAAATAAAAAATTGCTAACAGGCAGAGCTTTTATTGCAGAAGAGACATACAATATCTCTTTTGCAATAAAATAAGTTTATCTTCCTGTTCATAATCCCCTTGTGAATGTACACTGACCTGCACAAGCCGGGATGACTGCACTGACACTCCTGCCCAAGTGCAAGAGTGACGTCATCCTGCACTAACCAATCAAGATGGCCAAAGACTGGCACCCAGAATAACCCAGAGATAAGATCCTGGTACCAGGGAGAGTCAGACTGTTGAAATGGAGGTATGTATTTTTACCTTTAGTTCCGCTTTAAATGTGGTGGCTTCATTTGTTTGTTTCTAGTCGCTCTGCCTTTTTTTCACCTGGTGATGTGATCAGTAATTCTGTTGTTTTTCAACTTCCTTTACAGACCAAGCAGTCCAGCAAAAGTGGCAGCTAGAGTGCTGAGAGAAACAATTTCACACTGACAGGGGTGCTTACAATGGTCAGCTTTTGTTCATTTATGGAAGACCTTTATTGCAAAAGGAAAAAAAAAAACGATTGCTGTAACTGATTAAAAAGAGTTAGCTGGAGTTTGGATAATTTGTTAGTCAAATTCATCTAAATATGCTAGTGATTACCACTACCCTCCCAGATAGCAAGAATCACTTGCCACAAACTTGGTGGCAGTGGCAGTGTTAAATTGTAAGTCTGTTAAGGTGCTGCACGTATTCACTGGCAAATTGTATACTTGCAGAGCACTTGAAGCACAAGTTCTAGTTGACACTTTTCCAATTTGTAGCAAATTTACGTGGAAAGTTGCAGTGGTGAATCTACAGCATGAGCTCTGCAAGTCACAGTGACCCCTGTGGTGGGAAGACTATTGCACAACATAACTGAACCAGAACTTGCAGCAGACTTGCAGAATGTTTGCAAAGAAAGTTGATCTGGAGTCATGCAATGTGGACTTGCTGCAATTGTGCAACTAATTTGTGAAGCCAGGCAAGCCTAATGCCCTGTCCGATGGAAAATGTGTGATAGGACCTTGATGTCGGAAATTCCGACTGTGTGTAAGCTCCATCACACATTTTCCATAGGAGTTTCGGTTACACAAAATTTGAGATCTGGTTCTCAAATTTTCCGACAACAAAATCCATTGGAAATTCCGATCGTGTGTAGACAATTCCATTGCACAAAAAAGCCACACATGCTCCGAATCAAGCAGAAGAGCAGCACTGGCTATTGAACTTGAACTTAATTTTTCTTGGCTCGTCGTACGTGTTGTACGTCACCGCGTTCTTGACGTTCGGAATTTCCGACCAACTTTGTGTGACTGTGTGTATACAAGACAAGTTTGAGCCAACATTCGTCGGAAAAAAAACATGGGATTTTGTTGTCGGAATGTCCGATCGTGTGTACAGGGCATTAGTCTCCCTTCATTGCATATCCCAGCATGGGATCCTTTGAAGTGAGTATGTGTAAAACAATGAGGTTTGAATCCCCTTGTTTGTACACAAAAGCCTGGGCCCCGTCTTGTCTGGTCTTCTCACAGATATGTGTGAAGATACTATCTTCCGGCCTGCATAGATACAAGCTAAATGATATATATTCCTAATTACAATATTTTACAGCGATTAATGGAAATTTCCCATAAACTCATAAGGCAACATGACTAAAATGGCATTTTAGTTTTAGTCCCATTTTAGTCTTTTGACTAATATGCCATTTTAGTTTTGGTCAAATTTTAGTCATCTCAGTTGTTTTAGTCATATTTTATTCAAATAAAATAGTATTCATTTAGTTGACTAAAATATTTTAGTCGACAAAATTAACACTGGTAACGAATAATCAGCTGGTGCCGGCGGACATTGAGTGCGCTGTACCCACTGATTGGCTCCCGCTGTGAATAATCACAGCGGGAGCGTGCCGCCGGTGACATTCCTGCAAGCCCCCAACCCAAAAGTGCTGGATCACGTACTGTGTACACGATCCAGCGCAGGAGAGCCGCCTTGCCACTGTATATATAAAGTATACAGTTGGCAAGCAGTTAATGGGTAGAGAAATGATACCACTTATATGACCCACCTTAACCACTTTAGCCCCGGAAGATTTTACCCCCTTCCTGACCAGAGCATTTTTTGCGATTCGGCACTGCGCCGCTTTAACTGACAATTGCACGTTCGTGCGACGTTGTATCTAAACAAAATTGACATCCTTTTTTTCCCCCACAAATAGAGCTTTCTTTTAGTGGTATTTGATGACCTGTACGGCTTTTATTTTTTGCGCTATAAACAATAAAAGAGCGTCAATCTTGAGAAAAACACAACATTTTGTACTTTTTGCTATAATAAATATCTCAGTTTAGGCCGATACATATTCTTCTACATATTTTTGGTAAAAAAAAAAAATTGCAATAAGCGTATATTGATTGGTTTGTGCAAAAGTTATAGTGTCTACAAAATAGGGGATAGATTTATGTCATTTTTATTATAATTTTTTTTTTAGTAGTAATGGGGGCGATCTGCAATTTTTATCGTGTCTGCGACATTATGGCGGACACATCAGACACTTTTGACACTATTTTGGGACCATTGTCATTTATACAGTGATCAGTGCTATAAAAATGCCCGGATTACTGTGTAAATGACACTGGCAGGGAAGGGGTTAAACACTAGGGGGCGATCAAGGGGTTAAGTGTGTCCTAGGGAGTAATTCTAACTGTGGGGGGGTGGGCTTCCACTGACATGACAGAGATCACTGCTCCCGATGACAGGGAGCGGTAGATCCCTGTCATGTCACAAGGCAGAACAGGGAAATGCCTTGTTTACAAAGGCCTCTCCACATTCTGCCTCTCCACACCTCAATCGCAGGCCGCCAGCGAACATCGAGTTCCCGGGAATTGCGGGCACACTCCGGCGGCATGCGGCAGGTGCACACACGCCCGATAGGCAGAAAATTCAAGGCGACGTACAGGTACGCCCATTTGCCTGCCTGTGCCATTCTGCCGACGTACATCTGTGTGCGGCGGTCGGCAAGTGGTTAATATAACTATAGTATAAAATTAATAAAAATAATTTTCGTTTAAAAAATATGAAATAAGAATGAAGAAAAATTGTTAAAACTCTAAAATATATATTTGACATCTTGATGGCCTTTTTAAATGTCATATAAGATGCAAACATGAAACTTCATCATTTTCACATTCTTCCTAATAGTGCAATTGATTTAAATTCATTTACTTTTTTGATGTAGATAAAATCTTAACTGTAAAAAAAAATAAAAAATAATTGCTAAAATAGCATACATTAAAATAATTGTTTTACATTTTATGCATCAACTAAAATTACATTTTGTCACATGTGTTCTCCTTATTAAAAATTCTTAGTACTGATTTTATGCACCTTTTTTCAAAAAAGAAACATTATATTATAAATGAGAAAAAATATGACATACATGAATGGCTGCTTTCATGCAAAAGCAAGAAAATATGATTAATTAAATCTAGAATGGAGGGGAAGTCATGCCCTTTAAATATTAGATTTCATTACACTAAGTAGATACGAGGACTCAGAAAGCAGATACTTCACCTTTGCATTTATTCTTGGTAAATATTTCATGCCCTTGCAATGATCAAAGATGGAATTGCCCTATGTAACCAAAGCAGTGACCAGTCCATGCTGAGGTCTGTTATTGGATCTATATACTGTAGGCATGACTGTCCGCTGAAAAAGAAGACAGCTGTCCGCATGGAATGTGACGTGCAATGCTCTGACCTCTATTGCTCCTACCACTTTCATTATGCTTCTAACAAAGAGCAATAAGACAAGGAAAAAAACCTTGACAAGTGCTGGATGAAGAAGAACTAAACTAAAGAACATCATAGAAATAATATGTAATGTAATTGTCCTGATTTCGATGAATTGTAGTTAGTGTCAAGGTAAATATGTAGGTGTGTTTCATGGAAATTGGATAATAATGTGATAATTGAAATAGGAGACATATAAGAAACTCAAATATATTTAAAGCGGTAGTAAACCCGCATTTTTTTTTTTAAACCTGTAAAGGCCCCGCATACTAGCTCATTATGAAATACTTACCTTAGAACGAGGTGTCGGCAGGTGGTCTCGGTCCACGCCGAGGGAGCTGACATTTTCCTCGGCGTGTCTTCCACGTGTATCGTGGCTCCGGCGCTGTGAGTGGCCGGAGCCACAATGTCGCCACTCCCACGCATGCCGGACCTTTCAGTCGGGAAACTGAAGACAGCGGATGCATGCAAGGGGTATATCTCCTAAACTGTACAGGTTAAAGGGGTTGTAAAGGTAAACATTTTTTCACCTTAATGCATTCTATGCATTAACGTGAAAAAAACATCAGACAATACCAGCCCCCCCAGCCCCCCCCGTTATACTTACCTGACCCCTCGAAAGTCCCGCACTCGCACCCAACAGCCTGGCCGCTGATTGGTTACAGTGGATGGATTGAAAGCAGCGCAGCCATTGGCTCGCGCTGCTGTCAATCACATCCAATGACGCGGCGCGCCAGGGGGCGGGGCCAAGTGATACAGTGAGCGGCTATGGCCGTCGGCTGTATAACAGGAGCGCGCCCGTAAGTACTTCTCACCATGCGAGGGAGAATGTAAGAAGTACTTGTGGGGGGGGAGCGGAGACAGTCACCGAGGGACCTCAGAAGACCAGATTCGGGGCCACTCTGTGCAAAACGAGCTGCACAGTGGAGGTAAGTATAACATGTTTGTTATTTTAAAAAATTAAAATAAATACCTTTACAACCCCTTTAAGGAAATATTCTTTTTAACTACAGGTAAGCCTTATTATAGGCTTACCTGTAGGTCAAAGTGCTAAAAAATAACTATACAACCGCTTTAGAGGCTAAGTTCACCTTTTTTTTTTTTTATTCCAGCTCCCCTATGTTCCAATATAGCATTCATGTACTTTTTTTTCCATAAAATCTACAGACACTTACCTTACTGTCCTACATCCATGATTCCAAACATATCTATTGCTTCTGTCTTACGTCCTTACAGACTGTAGGTCATGACACAGGAAGGAGTTGACCAGCTGACCTCAGTAGCACACACCCTGCATCAGCCACCCACCCTTTCCCAGGTGCAGGTTTTTTAAATAAAATGCAATTAATCAGTGATCACCCCTCTCACTAAATATACAATCATATTGCATAGTGTATGGCTATCTTTATACAAGTACATAGGAGGGATTGAACAGAAACACTCAGCTGCCAAGCCCTGTTAACAACTCTGCATAGTGGGAACTAGCATTCCCACATGCGTTTTCAATTTCACTTTCAGGCCCTATTCACATCTAATATAGTGGGAGTGAACATTTTGTGGCTTGTTTTTCCTGTGACACGCATAGGGCAGTCCGTTGATTTAAATGGGCTGTGCTATATGTGGCTTATGGGACATGTTGCCGTTTTGTGGGTTGCATGTTTTTTGCCGCATTTGCCACTAGTTTTTTCACATGCCAAAATGTGTGTTTGCTTCTGTGTTTGGTGTGCCGTTACCAATTAATGGCACTGAAAGCGCAACTAGTAATTACACTATATACACTATACAATCTGATTGTAGACATGTGCGAATAGTTTCGTACGAATCGGAAATTCGTACGAATTTCCGGAAATTCTTACATTCGTACGAATCCGAAAATAAGAATTTTTATGCATACGAATTTTGTACGAAATATGAAATTTCGTATACGATCCAAATTCCGTTACAACAGAATTGGACAGAATGTTCGTTAACTACGATTATTCGTTATGATGAAGTTAAAAACCCCAGGAAGTCAGCACCGCACAGGGATGGTGGGAGCCCCTCATAATGATAAATTCATCATAACGAAAAGTTTACAAATCTAACGAAAATTCATATTTCGTACGAATCTGAATTGAATTTTCGACACAAATTAATTTTAATATGGAACGGAATGAAACAAAATACATTTATTGACAACGCTCATGTTTATCTGATTGTACAAACTAATTTTGTTATCGTTTGATACTTAAAAAAAAGTAACTCTTTACTTGACTGTCTATTCTTTAACCCCTTTGCGCCAGCGCCTCCCGGCCCTTTAAGAGGTTTCAGATGTGGGGAGGTGGGGCGGGGTTTATGATCATGTGACTGTCGTGATTGGCTGTCACGGAGATCACATGATCTGAAAGCGCACATTCGCAAGAAGCGATCGGGAGCTTTCGGTTAGCCGGCAGTAATTGTGCTGGGAGCGTGCTGGGTGCGTGCTCTCGGCACAACTTTGTCTGGAAGTTGGTAAGCAAATATGCGGCCGCTCTGTGCCAAGGCCCACCTGCTGAAAGGCCACATAATTGCGTACCATCAACACCTAGTTATTAATCCCTATACTGTCCAACCAAATATTTCATAGATTAATAATTAAACATTCTTCTTAGACATGCATCCCAAAAGCTTGGTGCACTAAATAAAGAAGGACTTATTCAGTGCATGGTCTGATTTTTTTCCCTTGGTCAATAGAAAAAAAATGGGTGTGTGTTTTTTAAACATTAAAATGATAAAATATCTAATACAGCCAGCTTCTATATTTCAAAAGGTGATACCCAGAGATTAAACAAATCCACCTACATAAGTTGTACCTGTTTATCTGCAGTCTTCTCGTCTCTACATCCATTCAAAGTGCCGAATTTTTAAAGCTTGTCTGAACTTCCAAAAAACAGGGGCAAGGAGTGGAAATTAAACACTGCAGAGCTCAGCGAGGAGAGCTTTGATAGCTGATTGGAGGGTAGGGATGCACTTCCTTCGCAAAACACACAGGAACAGAGCTGAGGCCTGTCAGAAGTGACTCATGCTGATAGCAGAGGAATAAAGCAGCAGACAAAAATGACACTTAGTGCTCTGAATTGGGACACACTGTAGAGGGATGTGCTTTGCTCATATTTCATGTCTAAGGTTTACAACCACATTAAAACCCAACTCCAGGACTTTTTTTTTTTTTTTTCTGGATTGAGTGAGGGGTGGAACTCTGTGCTCTTTGGAGCTCTTTGCAGATATTCCTTCTTACTTCTTCTTCTCTCTTACTGGGATAGAACTTGGGGGTACATTTGCCCAACAGAGAACAGAGAAACAAACAGCAAATAATGCACTCCTGTCAGGTATTTCTTGCCTGCTGTGTCATTAGTGGGTATATTTATTTTCACTAGTAGAAGCTGTAACAACATGTCAGGAAATCTCCTCAACAGGGATGGAGACAGCAGTAAAAAAAGCTAAAAAAAACCTAAGAGTGACTATTGTGCTTCTCCTGAAAGAGAAGGTGCTCACTGGTATGACAGGACAGCCGTTCTACTTTGGATCCGACTTTGCCCTGCGACTTGCAGCTGACATATGTCCGACTTTCAATGAACAGGGATCCGACTGCCGCCCGGGGCATGATGGGGCAGCGACCACAGGATGACATCACCCGGTGACCACGCCTACTGACTATATAAGTCATTGCGCACCGCGCACACGGCATTACATCGGGAGAGAGCATTGTGTGAACATCGGAAGAAGACCGGAGGGAAGAAGACGACGGAGAAGACCATGCCAATGCTAGCAAAAGAGCAAGCAAAAGAGCAGAAGATAGCGGAGGAGCCCGGCAGAAGGCACCGGAGAGCGGGAGAAGAACCGGAGACCGCAAGAAGAGGCCGTAGAGAGTGGAGAAGTTGGAAGAGACCCCCCAAGTCAGAAGAAGACCCACGGGGCTGCCTAATAAATAACTTTAAAAACCTGTCTAGCATGTTTTTTTTATTGACACTTTTTTCCCCAGGTGAATAGGTAGGGGTACGATTTACCCCATACTTATTCACTTAGGGTGGGTGACCGGGATCTGGGGGCCCCTTTATTAAAGGGGGCTCCCGGATTCCAATAAGCCCCCCACCCGCAGACCCCGACAACCAACGGCCAGGGTTGTCAGGAAGAGGCCCTTGTCCTCATCAACATGGGGACAAGGTGCTTTGGGGCGGGGGGTCGTAGGGCGCCCCCCTGCCCCAATGCAGCCACCCCCAATGTTGAGGGCATACAGCCTGGTATGGTTCAGGAGGTGGGGAGCTTGCTGACCGGCCGGGCTGCATGCATGGATAAGGGTCTGGTATGGACTTTGGGGGTACTCCATGCCGTTTTTTCGGCATAGGGGGGTTCCCCTTAAGATCCATATAAGACCAAAGGGCCTGGTATGCTCTTCGAGAGGGAACCCATGACATTTTTTTATTTAAAATTTGGCGTGGAGTTCCCCCTCAAGATCAGATCAGAGCACAAGTCGCATGCCAAAGTCGGATCATGCAAGACGTCTATCCGACCAAAGCAGTACAGGGAGCATTTTCAAAGTCGGACCGACTTGTGTCGGCCCATTTAAGATGGCTCCCATAGGGAAACATTGATTTTCACACGTCATGCGACATGAGCTCCCAATGTTGGAGCGTTTGTCGTACCAGTGTGAACCCGGTCTTAGGTAGGGGGATAATTAGCTGCATATTAGCTGCAGGTGGCGTTATAGTAGTTGAGGATATTTAGTTTGATGCAATTGGTTTTAGACTGAAAAAACTTTCACCAGGGCCAGGTTTATCTGAAAGATGTGTGTAATGTTAACCATTAAATCGACCTATTTGAGCCAGGCACAAATATTGAGATGTTCATTGATGTGAATGGAAAATTCAGGTATGACTTCTTCTCCTGGCCAAAAGCTAAACAAGACAGATCTAAGCATAACGTGAGATTCAAGAGATGTTCTTAAGGAGATATTCTATTACTACAGCCCAAAGGAATTATAAGCAGTGAACAAAGACTATAATAAAGTACCTAAATATCAGCAGTAGCAGTCATCAGACATTAAACAAATGTTTGTTTCTTTTATCATTAATATTTTGAAACTTTTAGTTTATAACTGTATCTGACTTCAGGAGATAGCCCTCATGTAACATTATGACCTGCTTACATACACTATATTACCAAAAGTATTGGGACGCCTGCTTTTACACGCATATGAACTAATGGCATCCCAGTCTTAGTCCGTAAGGTTCAATATTGAGGTGGCCCACCCTTTGCAGCTATAACAGCTTCAACTCTTCTGAGAAGGCTGTCCACAAGGTTTAGGAGTGTGTCTATTGGAATGCTTGACCATTGTTCCAGAAGCGCATTTGTGGGGTTAGGCACTGATGTGAACGAGCAGGCCTGGCTAGGAGTCTCCACTCTAATTCATCCCAAAGATGTTCTATTGGGTTGAAGTCGGGACTCTGTGCAGGCTATTCATGTTCCTCCAGCCCAAACTCGCTCATCAATGTCTTTATGGACCTTGCGTTGTGAACTGGTGTGTAGTCATGTTGGAACAGGAAGGGGCCATCCCCAAACTGTTCCCACAAAGTTGGGACCATGAAATTGTCCAAAATATCTTGGTCTGCTGACGCCTTAAGAGTTCTCTTCACCGGCACTAAGGGGCAAAGCTCAACCCCAGAAAAACAACCGCACACCATAATCCCCCCTCCAACAAATGATTTGGATCAGTGCACAAAGCAAGGACCATAAAGACATGGATGAGCGAGTTTTGAGGTGAAGGAACTTGACTGGCTTGCACAGAGTCATGACCTCAACCTGATAGAATACCTTTGGCATTAATTAGAGCGGAGACTGCGAGCCAGGCCTTCTCTTCCACGTCAGTGCCTGACCTCACAAATGCGCTTTTGGAAGAATGGTCAAACATTCCCATAGACACACTCCTAAACCTTGTGGACATCCTTCCCAGAAGAGTTGAAGCTGTTAGCTGATAGCTGCAAAGGGTGTGCCAACTCAATATTGAACCCTTCGGACTAAGACTTGGATGCCATTAAAGTTCATATGTGCGTGTAAAAGCAAGTGTCCCAATACTTTTGATAATATAGTGTATGTCAGCCTAATAGACATTAGAGCTTTAAATCACAAATCCTGCTTTGCTATATAAATTTTTATAAATGTCAAACAAACCAATAATAATAAAGTTGAACTCCAGGCATATATAAAAAAATACAAACAGGTGCAGCTCTATATTCATTAATACATTATTATATATTTTTTTTCTTTTCAATAGAAGCAATGTAAGTATCGGACTTGATCAGCCTCTTGCGGTTACTGCACAGCAGAGCTCAAACTGAGAAAGAAAAATTAAGGATTGGGAGTCAATCAGATGACTGAATACTAATGTTTTGAAATACTTATAGAAACAGAGAGCATAAAGACATAAAGATGTGCTCATCAGTCTACTGCCTCTTCTTTCATTGTTTAAATCAAAGGCTGCAGGTTGAAAAAGCCCCATAAGTGTAATGCCGCATACACACGATCGGAAATTTGGTGAGCAAAAGACAGATGAGAGCTTTTGGTCAGAAAATGCGACCGTGTGTATGCTCCATCGGACTTTTGCTGGCCGAATTCCCGCCAGCAAAAGATTGAGAGCAGGTTCTCAATTTTTCGGTCGGAAAAAGTTCCGATCGGAAATTCCGATCGCCTGTAGCAATTCCAGATCGCAAAAGTCCCACGCATGCTCAGAAAAAATTTGACGCATGCTCGGAAGCATTGAACTTAATTTTCTCAGCCCGTTGCAGTGTTGTACATCACTGTGTTCTTGACGGTCGAAAGTTCAGCAAACTTTTGTGTGACCGTGTGTATGCAAGCCAAGCTTGAGTGGAATTCCGTCGGAAAAACCATCCAAGATTTTTACGATGAAAAATCCGCTCGTGTGTGCGCGGTATTACTTAACTGCAACAAAGAAAAATCAGGTATTCTGTCCCACCAGGCCAGGCTGTTTGTTGTGGCAGAACTGTGTAAATCGCAGAACTGGATAGACAGAAATACAAATCATTATATGCATTTCATCTTTGTATTTATCAGCACAGTTAAGTATTAAATGTAATGCGGCAACTATAAAGAGGAAGCAAAATAATGTTCTCTAAATGGTCAAATTGTTAGCACTTAGGTTATAAAGTTAGCTGAAAAAAGTTCAGAAGTGAACAGAAGAGTTATAAATAGAGAAATGAAAAAAAAGATTAGAAATGACTTTTATAAGTTTCTCAAACAAAATTGAGTCAAGAAGGTAAGAACCTGCAAGATGATCTTGTTACTTTCTATAAGTATTTTTAAGGTTATTGTAAAGACCTCTCCATTACACTGAGCAACCAAGTCTTGAGCACATGATAGGATGACATTGCTTAACAGCTTAGAGAACAAATTGATTTCACATTCAGATAAGAAAAGACATATTTAAAGCAATGGGAAAAGGCTTGTGAATCCCTTAGTCATAAATTTACTGTTGACACATACAGTAAAGTGACATACATCATGTACTGTTAAACCACACAGTATATACAAATCTGAACACCGAAATACCTTTTTTTTTTAAGGAATGTTTTTTTGTGGTGTACTTATCTTCTAAATGTTGGTAGTAAGGCTTACATAAAACTTATTGTTAGGTATACACAGAGATCTAATTTAGATCTGTATATTTATATTATAAAACCATTAGGATTTATAACTGTTTTTCCTCATTCAGTCAATATTCAGATCAGGCACACATGGTGATAGCACAGTTTTCAGTTATGCTGAACAATTGAGTCGATTTTCAAACATGATAAAAAATCTATGTTTGTGATAATGAGAACTACCAACACTTACAAATGCTCATTATTGCTCTACTGCCCCCCAGCTTAGTGCATATCTTACAGGAAGTTTAGAAAACTTCTTGGATATTCTGAAATGCTTGTGATTGATAGGTATTATACATGTTGCAAACACCATTTTTGTAAATTTTCAAGAGGCAAGAGACAAGAGCCAAAAAAGGAAGTTCTGCAGAAAACACGAGGTCAGTGTAGAGTTTGGCAAGCACTGTACCAAACTACTCCAAGTTCCATTTCCCTTACTGATAACTCATCTTTCCAGAAAAATCAGGGGAGGAGACAACTTTGTTGAGACTCCAAGGAGTTTTGTTAAAATTGACATGCACTATATTAAAGCTGCTATTCAAAAAACTCTGAGATATTAGGACTTAAAGTGGTTGTGAACCCTAAATGCCTGAAATGGGCCACAACAATCATATGCAATCACTAAACATCTTGGTATGTGCTCTTGGTATGCGCTATGCGGACCGACGTGCTGACGTCATTGCGTACCTTGGTTCCTGGAAGTGCAGGTTGCTTTCTCTAAGACTGTTTTAATGTTTTATTTCTACATTGATGTAAGTGTGATTCTACATTTTATTTAAACTACCATTAAGTTTTTATACTATATGGAGCATCTTCTATTTGATACCATGGAGAGTGTGGTTGTATGACCCTGACTTCAGCCTAAAGAGACCCCGCAGGAACATCAGAGAGGCCTTGGCTGATTGTTTAGCCAAAAGCGCTCTTGACCTTTCTTGATTGAAGGTCCATTTTAGCTGGTAAGCAGGCATTTTTACCATTCCAAGGTGGCGGTGTCTTCTATGGACTTTGCACATGGTGATGGATGGTGATTGCATGTATAACAATCTGGGTCACATATGAGGAGGACTTTACCTATTTTCTTAATGATTAACTCTTGCAACACCCATTTGTATTCTATACTTGGATTCATTTGTAGCACGTGTTTTATTTATTTTTTTAATCATGTTTTTGCACTGACATTTGCTAATTTTTACCGTGACTCTTTATGTATTAGATTATAATTTTTGTCTGAATTCCACTTTAATGGCAGGGCTCAAAGGTAGGAATACTGCAACACACGGGCAATCAATATGAAAATACAAGTTTGTTTCTTTTACATTGTTTTTCTTGCTTCCATGGTAAGTGAAAAATAACACAAAAAGTTCAAGACTACTATCCAACAGTTCAACAATTGTAGGCTCATTCCATCACTTAGTTTGTGACTTCGGTACACACACCCACTGGGTGCCAAACCTTTTAAGTTGAACTCCATCTTTTGATACACTTTACATACAGTAGTTAGTTACAAATTAACTATGTCCTTCACTAATATGTGAGGCCGCTGGATGTGTAGTGAAAATTGTATGTAGCTGAGGCTACATACAGCATACCGCACTATGTTCCCTGTTTGAACCGAGACTTTCTGTCTCATACCCAGAACACAGAGTTTATCACAGCGGCACTCAGCCATTCAGAGAAAGGGGTGTATTCAGGCCCGGCCTGGGCACTTTAGACTGAGCAGCCTGGGGGGGGGGCGGCATTCCCGGGGCAGGTTGATGGCGGGATGTGGGGTACCAGGATGTGTGGATTAGATTACTTTAACTCTGGTTTTGATGGTGGAATCCTGAAAATGGTATGAAGCAGCACAACATGAGGGTTGCTCTAATGCAGGGGCAACCTTTTGGACATAGTGTGCCGAAAAATGTTTTCAAAGAAATTGAGAGTGCCAGATACATAAAAAACAAATGTCAATTGTACACGGAAAGGGATCTTTATAAAGTAAATGCTGTAAACCACTTGAATAATAGTAAGAAATCAACTGAGCTTTGTACCTTCACACCTCAGATCAGCCCCAATTCCTGCACTTTCAGAATTCACAAAAGGCAACACAGCTAGCCACTCACAGGTGTCAAAAACAGCAGTAGGAATCAGCAGATACCTGCCTTTGCCATTTGCATTGTGCCTATACACGTGTGCAAATGTAGTCTTAGAACAGGGTTGGGAGCCACTACTTTAGAAAACAAACCCTGTTATAAAGTGCAGTTCCCTTTTAAAACTTCTAAAGTAGTAGTTACAAAGCCAGTTATAAAGCATGACTCACAAAGCCAGATATAATGGAGTACGCACAAAGCCAGTCATTAAGCAAAACTCCTTTATAACTGTCTCTATGAGTAATGCTTAGTAACTGGCTTTGTTAATACTGAAATGCTGCTTTAAATTATTAAACCTTGTACACACCACTAAACTGACAGCTCAGGTCGGAGCCGCTGTACTAACAATCCAATGTTAGTACATCGATCTCCCCTGCTGAGCCCCCCCCCGCCAGAACACTCCGGTCAGCGCTCTCAGCCATTGGCTAAGAATACGGCCCTTTTTCAGTCACAAGCCTTCAACAGAAGTCGGGCTGAATGGCCGGCTTCTGTTGGACCGACTGCCGTGCATACGGGCCGAATGTTGGCCGACATTTGGCCCATGTGCACTAGGATTTCCTCACAGAGCGAGTTATTAAGCAAAACTCCTTTATAACTGCCTCTGTGAGTAATGCTTTATAACTGACTTTATTAGTACTGTAAAGCTAGTTATAAAGCATTACTCACCGAGCCAGTTATAAATAATTACAGAGCCAGCTATAAAGGAGAATTTGCTTTATAACTGTTTTTTTGACCATTACTTTTACTAGTGCTTCCAAAGCCTGTGAAATACTTCATCCAGTTAACTTTTCTGGGTAGAATTGTCTCCCCTTCATCTTGGGTCTGGAACAAGGCTACTGACGGAGAGGAGTGCCCAGAGACATCAGGTGCACAAGGATTAATTACACTGCAGTTACTGAAGAAAAAAAATCATGGCTACTATTAGCAAAAGCAGTGCTCTCTGGACTGGAGCATCAGATCTGACCCCTTCACTGGCAGGAATGGAGATAGGTGTACACCAGCCGGCAGCCGCACTGCTTTCCCTATTGGGGACGCAGAACCTTGCTGGCTTTCATGTGCAGGAGGCGGGTCTCAGTAGGTGGTGGTGAATAAGGCTTCTTCCTCTGCTCTTCCTCTGCTTCTCTATCCCTCCTCCTCTCCTGGCGTCCTGGTTGCCAGGTGACCGTCGGCTGTGAGGCGCATGCGCAAACACGGACTTCCTGTTCATCGGCGGTTTGGATTGCCATGGATCGGCTTGATAGGTGGGGAATGAGGAGACTCTTTCAGCTCCCCCCACCACCACCCAGCATATGGGGAACATCAGCGGCCAGCCCTGCATGTCGGAACCCACGGGCGGCTCTGCATATCACACCCAGACATGCATCCCGGCAGCCCCCGGCCCACCGGGCAAATACCCGGTCTGCCCTATGGCCAGTCCAGGCCTGGGTGTATTCTAGCACTGAATACTAAGCTTCCTCTGAGAGGCTGAGTCAGAGAGACGGGCTGGTGATCTCACAATATCTGACTCAGTCAATGAGAGTAAGCTTTGTATTAATTTCTAGAATGCATCCCCTTCTCTGAATGGCACCGCTGTGATAGACTCTACTGTGCTTTGGGTATGATACAGGAAGGTCTCGGCTCGAGCCCGGGAACACAGTGCAATATGCTGTATGTAGCCTCAGCTACATACAGTTTATACCGTACATCCAGCCGCCTCACATGTTAGTGAGGAACATAGTTCCTTTGGGCCAGGGGTCAGGAACCTTTTTGGCTGAGAGAGCCATGAACGCCACATATTTTAAAATGTAATTCCGTGAGAGCTATACAATATGTTTAAAACTAAATACAAGTAAATGTGTGCATTTTATGTAAGACCAACACTTTTAAAGTACAATAAGTCTCTAAATTCTTTTTAATAACATTGTTATGCTGTTGCTAACTAATGATGAATAAAGTAGTTCTTACCATTAATGCGACTTCTGGTGCTGCATGGTTTTGCTGATGGCTTTGTAGTCTGGTTCATACGTGGTGAGATTTTCGTGTTCGATTAATCGTCATCTCCCCCACCGTAATGTCCACGTCACCTCCCCCCACCGTAATGTCCATGTCACCTCCCCCCACCATAATGTCCACGTCACCTCCCCCCACCGTAATGTCCACACCTCCCCCCACCATAATGTCCACACCTCTCCCCACCATATCCACATCTCTCCTACATCTCTCCTACGATTGTCTGCTTGCTTACCACTACACAAGCGGGCAGATCCACGAGCAGTTGAGGCTCACCTAGGCCGCTGCCGGGTGTACCAAGATTGCCGCCGCTCCAGAGCTAGGACAAAGCCGCTGCCTTTCCTATGGGCTCAATTCGCGGATCGGCACACCACGCGATACGCGGATTGAGAGGCGAGAGCCAGATGCAGCCATTAAAAGAGCCACATCTGGCTCACCAGCCATTGGTTCCTGACCCCTGCTTTGGGCCAAGCTGGTCAAAATGAACTATGTAAAATGTATCAAAAGATGGAGTTCAGCTTTTAGGCATCTCGGCTCTCAGCAAAGTGGAAAAAACCTTAAAGAGTGCTTTACTTCGGTAAGCCCCTCACGCAGGGTGGTATTTCATCCATGTCTAGCACTAGACCTTGAGGCAATTGAGGCCATTTGTCACATAACATATAAATTTGCAGCAAAACAGAAAACCCAAATAAATGCATTTGATTAATTATTCCAGTTTCAGTTGTAGTTCAAGTATGATGTGGATTTTATTTTATCTGCTTTATGGCGTAAATTTTACAAGCAGGGCTCAAATCTGCAGCATATACAGTATCTATCTTTGTAAGTCTGAGTGCAGCTAGATATTATTTGACGCAAAAAAAATAGTATGAGCTAAGCATTAGATAAATCTGTTTTGCTATTTTTTTTACAGGAGCCATCATTGCTTAGGAGTTGCTTGTAAAAGGTAGCAACTGTAAAAGTTTACATTGTAGACCTTATATCGGTAGAATTTTGTAATACACCAAAATTGTATTGAATAGAAAATATTTAAAGAGGGATAGACTGTACAAAGTTAGGGTAGGTACAGAATTTAAAACTTCTTACAAATAATGTGGAAATACATTATTATTATATTACATTATGTTATTACAGATAACATATATTTGTTTCCAGACATATACAATTAGGTAAAAAGAGGAAAACAGATAATAAGTCATTTTACATAAAACATAGACAACATAAAATGCTCATTAATGGGAAAGGTATATTGGTAGACTTTAAATCAAAGCAATACATTGCTACCTTTGCCAAAATAGTGCACCCAATTCCCTTGCCCAACAACAGATATTCCCAAAAAATCCAGGGGAGAAAAGGGCTATTATGTCTAGTATGTCCTTTCCTGGTAGAGTTACAGGATCAGATCTATGAAATTAATATTATTTTAAATGTAAACAGGTGCTTACCTGACAAAATAAAAATGAAAGTACCCTGCAAAAGAAGAAGGAATATTCATCTATCTGGTAGGAAACGTTTGAAACTTTTCTCTGTTGCTTAGCTCTGAGAGCTGTTGCTGTACTACACTTTCAGGTGTGTCGTATACTGTGTCCTCTGACTGCTGTGATTCCTCTCCATATACTCTATAGCACTTCTGTGCCCTGTAGTTATATAGTCGTCAGCAGGAGGTACCACAACGGCCAGCGGACAACATGCCAGGATAAATTAAATAGGTGCTTAAAGCGGGTCAAGATGCCATGTGCTGGAAAGATGAGTATTCAGCCTCTTCACTTGCAGGGTACTTTCTTTTTTATATGGTTGGATAAGTGACAGGGTCATTTTAAGGAAAGTATTTTCTACTTCCAACTCGTAAATGTATATAGTAACTACTTAAATACCTTAAATATGTGCTGCACATCTCTGATGAAGTCCAGGTGATGAAATGCGTCAAGTAGGGCTTGGAGACACGTTGGTACATGCTCGATACTTAGGGAGACTTTGTAGACCAGGGCAGTTTACTGTATACATGCTATTATCCAGTTTTAACCTTGCTTTTTATATTAAACCTATTAACCACTTAAGCCCCAGACCATTTGGCTGGCCAAAGACCAGAGCACATTTTGCGATTTGGCACTGCGTCGCTTTAACTGACAATTGCGTAGTCGTGCGACGTGGCTCCCAAACAAAACTTACGTCCTTTTTTCCCCAGAAATAGAGCTTTCTTTTGGTGGTATTTGATCACCTTTGCGGTTTTTATTTTTTTGCGCTATAAACAAAAATAGAGCGACAATTTTGAAAAAAACACATTATTTTTTACCTTTTGCTATAATAAATATCACCCAAAAATATAAAAAAAACAATTGTTTTCCTCATTTTAGGCCGATACGTATTCTTCTACAGATTGGTTTGCGCAAAAGTTACAGCGTCTACAAAATAGGGGTTAGTTTTATGGCATTTTTTATAAATTTTTTTTTTTACTAGTAATGGCGCCAAACTTTTTATCGTGACTGCAACATTATGGCGGACACATCGGACAATTTTGCCACATTTTTTGGGACCATTGTAATTTTTTTACAGCGATCAGTGCTATAAAATTGCACTGATTACTGTAAAAATGACACTGGCAGTGAAGGGGTTAACCACTAGCTGGCTAGGAAGGGGTTAAGTGTGTCCTAGGGAGTGATTCTAACCATTGGGGGCGTGGCTATGTGTGACACATCACTGATCATAGCTCACTATCACAGGGAGCTATGATCAGTGACAGTGTCACTAGGCAGAATGGGGAGATGGTTGTTTACATTAGCAGCTTCCTGTCCTTCAGCTCTGTGAGATGATTGCGGATCACGGAGCTCGCAGCAGGGTCACGTGTGCGCGCGCCAGCAGCTTGCACGTGACCACGCGGCGGCAAATTCAAAGGGACGTACCTGTACGCCTATTTGCCCAGCCATGCCATTCTGCCGACGTAAATGTTCATGCGGCGGTCGGCAAGTGGTTAAACTATGATAATTCTTTTTCCTCGTCCCTGAGAATTGCTCACCTACATGTTGGCTATGTTGGAAGAAGAACATGCTGATTTGTGTGTGTGTTATCTATCAATACAAGTGTTTGTATTTATTTGTAAGTACTGTAGGTAAATGCTGAAACAAATATTTTATTTTGTCTATTTCAGCCAGTTTCTAGAACTCTAGTCTAAAAAGCAGTTGTTATGCTAAACAAAGAAATAATTGGTTGGTAATAGGTGGCAATGGCTTAAATAGTGAATTGAAAAAGATTCTTACAAATAATACAAAAATATATAAACAGTATATAATATAATAAAAATTAAAAAAAAAGCTAACGTTGGCCAAAAACCATAATAGTTTATTTATTATACTCATAGACCAAAAAGGGAGAATACACTACCATACAGGTGTATTATGCACACATAATTGTGAACACATACAAAAATAAATAAAACCTTATATTTAAAGTAGAAGCATGAAAACATTTAGTTTACAATCCTTCTTGTCCTTCTTGTCTATTTAACGTTATACTCGTATATTTTATCCTTTTTAAACATCAACTATGAAGTTTTGTGTTGTTTATTACATATAAAGCCTTTAAAATAAAGTATAATTTATCACATTTCAGAGTTATGTACGGATGAGAACTTTCGTAAGACCTCTTGGTGATAGAGGGTTTCTCAAAGAAATAATACAATAAGGTAGGACTATACTCCTGAAAAATGCAATGGAAATGCAGTTATAGTTCACTAAATGTCAATGTCAAATCTAATTAGAAAAGACAGTCTAAGGAAAGAGAAGGAGGTCTTTTAGGACAAGGAAGAGGAGACAAGGTGTGATGTCTGGGTGACATTGTATCTCTAGATTAGCTTCACCATCACTTGCTATTCATATTTTACCTTTGAGCTTATTACCATTGTGCTGGATAACATAGGAAGGTTTCTGAAAACAGATTAGCTAGTTTATTCAAATCCCATATAGCTTTAATGTATTATTACAAAGAACAATGCGGCAACATTTGATGAATTTTTTTAGGTTCTACCTAATAGTAAAAACCAGAATAACACATTCATAATACCAGCTTTTATATTGTACAGTGGTAAATGTACAATATTTATATAGGGTTTCCAATGTTGTACATGTTGTCTTTGTTTGGTCTTTATTTGGTCTTCCTTTAAAGGTATCCATGCATGTCAAAACATACTAGAAATGATCTAAATGTATCTATCTAATGTTATCGATTTAGTAAATGTCAGACCCTGTTTAGCAAAATGTCCAACATTTTTTGTAAGCACTTTTTTTTCTTGCCCCACTGCATTCAATCAGATTCAAACCTGCACCTTAAATTGGTAGTTGGATAACAGTTCCAAATGAGGGCTCAAGTATAGTCAGAATTTAGGCTGATAATTCCGTCATTGAAAACAATGGATAATTAGACTAAAATTTTCATCTACTGTCATTAGTGTCCTAAGTTTGAACTGCTTATGTCATGTACAATGTTTAATTATTATTTCAGGGTATTAAACTCTCCCATGTTCAACAATTCAATTCTCAGGGACCTATCCTTTGTATCCTTTGTTTCCTAGTTACATTGAAAAAACCCACCATTGATCCAGAGAACAATACCAATACTCTCTCGAAATTGCAAGAGAATCAAATACTAGTTGGATTTTTTTAAGGTGGATGATCTCTCAAAAAAATATCATGACACAGACAAATAGTAAAATGCAATCCTTTATTCACACTTGGTCATTAAACAAAAAAATGTCTATCACTAAAAAGGCCAGATTAGCCTTGTCTTCTCTAAAACCAAAACAAAAAGAATATACACGACATACAACAGATATAAATCACACTCAACACATCCCTTAGGTATCCCCCACAGCAATATGATATACCAAAAACAACAGGACAGGGCCCTACAATACCCTCCCACCCCGGGGGATTGAGAGTAAAGAAGTATTATGATCACATAAATATGCACTGTGGACGGATTCTCAATCTCAACTCATTTTGCTTACATGCTTCTTCAGGAGGGGGATGTTCTAAAATAGAAGGTAAGAAAACAAAGTAAAATAAAACAACTCACCAAGCCAATTAGACCAACAATGGATAACAAGCATGTTGTGTTCTAGCTGCATGGGGCATCCAAAAAAATAATAACAATATTGATGATAGCCCTAATCATAGTGGTAATAGCAATAAATCAAATTATTTCACTGTAAATATACTGTATCGAGATATAGTATCTCACAAAAGTGAGTACACCCCTCACATTTTTGTAAATATTTTATTATATCTTTTCATGTGACAACACTGAAGAAATTACACTTTTCTACAATGTAAAGTAGTAAGTGTACAGCTTGTATAACAGTGTAAATTTGCTGTCCCCTCAAAATAACTCAACACACAGCCATTAATGTCTAAACAAAACAAAACAAACAAAAGTGAGTACACTCGTAAGTAAAAATGTCCAAATTGGGCCCAAAGTGTCAATATTTTCTGTGACCACCATTATTTTCCAGCACTGCCTGAACCCTCTTGGGCATGGAGTTCACCAGAGCTTAACAAGTTGCCACTGGAGTCCTCCTCTACTCCTCCATGGTGACATCACAGAGCTGGAGGATGTTAGAGACCTTGCGCTCCTCCACCTTCTGTTTCAGGATGCCCCACAGATGATCAATAGAGTTTAGGTCTGGAGACGTGCTTGGCCAGTCCATCATCTTTACCCTCAGCTTCTTTAGCAAGGCAGTGGTTATCTTGGAGGTGTGTTTGGGGTCATTATAATGTTGGAATACTGCCCTGCGGCTCAGTCTCTGGGAGGGGATCATGCTCTGCTTCAGTATGTCACAGTACATGTTGGCATTCATGGTTCCCTCAATGAACTGTAGCTCCCCAGTTCCGGCAGCATTCATGCAGCCCCAGACCCTGACACTCCCACCACCATACTTGACTGTAGGCAAGACAAACTTGTCTTTGTACTCCTCACTTGGTTGCCACCACACAGGCTTGACACCATCTGAACCAAATACATTTATCTTGGTCTCATCAGACCACAGGACATGGTTCAGGTAATCCATGTCCTTTCTTGTGCATCATCTTTAGAAGAGGCTTCCTTCTGGGACGACAGCCATGCAGACCAATTTGATGCAGTGTGCAGCGTATGGTCTGAGCACTGACAGGCTGACCTCCCACCTCTTCAACCTCTGCAGCAATGCTGGCAGCACTCAAACATCTATTTCCCAAAGACAACCTCTGGATATGACACTGAGCTTGTGCACTCAACTTCTTTGGTCTGACCATGGCCTGTTCTGAGTGGAACTTGTCCTGTTAAACTGCTGTATGGTCTTGGCTAATGTGCTGCAGCTCAGTTAGGGTCTTGGCAATCTTCTTATAGCCTAGGCCATCTTTATGTGGAGCAACAATTATTTTTTTCAGATCCTCTGAGAGTTCTTTGTCATTAGGTGCCATGTTAAACTTCCGGTGACCAGTATGAGGGAGTGAGAGCGATAACACCAAATTTAACAGACCTGCTCCCCATCCACACCTGAGACCTTGTAACACTGAGTCACATGACACCGGAGAGGGAAAATGGCTAATTGGGCCCAATTCGGACATTTTCACTTAGGGGTGTACTCACTTTTGTTGCCAGCGCTTTAGACAATAATGACTGTGTGTTGAGTTATTTTGAGGGGACAGCAAATTTACACTGTTATACAAGCTGTACACTCACTACTTTACATTGTAGCAAAGTGTCATTTCTTCAGTGTTGTCACATTAAAAGATATAATAAAATATTTACAAAAATGTGAGGGGTGTACTCACTTTTGTGAGATAATGTACTTCAACACCTGGGAACCGCTTAGTTCTCTATCAAGCAAATGTACTCTAGGTGCTCAAATAAAGACAGAATTGAGCCAGAATTTATAGTACAACCTAATTGCAAAACGTTTTCATAGAATGCCCATGGGTCAGAAAATAAATATAATAGACATATGCATATGAATGTTAAAAAAAAAATCTATTTCTTTGTAGTTTGTCCAAAAGTATCTAATAGGATATAATATGTGATAATAAACATACCCTGCATGGTTTGTATAAGGGTAAGTCTGATCTGAGAATGATCTCACATCTCACCTGGGTCCCGCCAAGGTCTCAGACTAGGGAAAAAAAGGAGAATGGAAAAAAAAAGAAAAAGAGGGGCAGAAGAGGGAGAAAGGGACTTGAGACACTCCCATCACTTTACAGACAATCTGATGACGATGAGTATCCCATTTCTGTTTATTAGGTAGTACAATATATCTGCCCTCCTGGATCCAAGGACAATACAGACGGGATCCACAGGCAAATGCACCTTTCCTCTTCTCCTGGTTTGAAATGATCTTACCTACTTCCTTAAAATGGCTGCATGTGATGTTATCCTAATGGATTTGGCACGTCTAAAGGTACTTTCTGATGTGGGGCCTATAATATCTCCCAACTAAAGGGCTACTAGTGACATTAATTATGCAAAGATAATATCATAAACAATATCACCAAATGTGCTACAAAGATTTGTTTTTATATATGACAAAACAAAACCTCAAGCAACTGTGAAAAAATATTTTCATAAGTATCAAGTGTCCAAAGAAAACTTTTCTTCTCTCAATTATCTTATCAGAAAAGTTATCCTCAATGTTAAAGAAAGAAAGAGGCTGGATAGTGTATTATCGTTTGATTATAAATTTATTTAGAAAAAAGAACATCAGAGTACTCACATTATGTAGGTGCTTCCAGCGGACCAAACTATAAAAAAAAAATATTTGTATCAAAATCCTCTCCAAACGGCTTCCAAACTTGTGTATACCAGCTGCCTGCTCAAACGAGCATGGGACTGTCCCCTCCACCATCCTGGCACCTCCCCTACGCGTGACGACACAGTGCTAATCATGTGTCTTCCTCAGGGGGCTTATCAATAATAAACTATCCAGCCTCTTACTTACTTTAACATTGAGGATAACTTTTCTGGATTTTCCCGTGGTATCCTACTGAGTCTATGTTTACTTAGAGCCCGGGAGTGGTTCAACAGCTTATGTGGACCAAACTTAGTTGTGCAGTCACACTGGGAAGAGAAACAGAAGGCGCCACTCTAAGTGCAATAAATAGTGGAAATTTTAATGTAAAGGGTTAAAAATAGCTGTACTCACAAAGGTATGTCCAAAGGCATGTAATACTGAGATGGTGAGCCGGATGTCCATGGAGGGTGTAGAAAAAGCGATTTCCGTATCCTGGAGGGCTGTCTTGTTGTCAAATCGAGCTGGAGCATCCACTGCTGACACTTCATGGTCAGTGGAGCGCACACCAGCAACCTGGTGGATCGGTTTACTTCCGGGGGCGGGAGCCGGTCTCGTCCAATAGGCAAACGTTTTCGGAGCATGCGCTCCTTCCTCAGGCCTCTACTTGAGGTGCGCACATTCACACAGGTGGGAGCACTTGTGTGAAGTCACCCTCTTTTAACCAGGATTTTGATCACAAGAGTCACTTTATGGGATATCATTATATACACTTGAATGTATGTGAACTTGAAGATAATTGAGGGAAGAAAAGTTTTCTTTGGACACTTGATACTTATGAAAATATTTTGTTTCACTGTGAACTTGCTTGATACACCAGTTTTGTCATATATAAAAAAAATCTTCTTTCTAGCACATTTGGTGATATTGTTTGATATTATCTTTGCATAATTAATGTTACTATCACATAGCGCTGCATTTTTTAATTTTTTATGTATTTTCTCACAAATTATGGGATTGTGATTAATGCTTAGCAGCTGTGAATTGACACTTTATTCACTTTCACACAAATCATTTTTATTATACCTGAAGCTAGTTCTAGCCTTGGGTTATCTTAGGGTAGCTCGCAAGATTTTTATATATTTATAAAGGGCTACTAGTGGTTGAACACCCTTTTACATGCACAGAGTGCCCCACCCTCTTCCATTGTAAAGTGTATTCCTTATGGGCAGTATTTGCACTTGAGACACAACTGCACAAAAGATGAGAATTTTATCAAACAAATAGGACTGCTACAAGATGACTTCTTAAAGCGGAGGTCCACCCACCGCTGCAAAGATTAAAAGCCAGCAGCTGCACATACTGCAGATGCTGACTTTAAATAAACGGACACTTACCTGTCCTGGAGTCCAGCGATGTGGGCACCGCAGCTGATATTTCCATAAGCTGTCGGGTGCATGCCGCCTCCATTCCATTGCGAGTAAGGGGACTTGGCAGTGAAGCATTATGGCTTCATGCTGGGAACCCTACTACGCATGTGTGAGGCTCCGCTCCTCTATCTTTGATGTGGTGTTGGCGCATTCCAGATGGCATGCTTATTTTTATGCCATCCATGTTTATTTTGCTCTACAAGGGGACGGACGACATGGGGGTGGGGGGGCCGGGAGCTGGTACCATTTAAATCTGGCTCATACCCAAGCCATTGTCTTTATTCTTAAGAAAAATCAAAGCGCACAAGCTCATGGTGCAAATAACGTTTGTTTATTGGAATATAAAAGATAAAACAATACACTTACAAGCGTAGGTGAAATGCAAGTGTCAAAGCTAATCCAGTAGGGAACCCTGAACAGGGTCCCATCCGAGCACTGTGGTTAATGAAATGTCCAAAGGGTGGATGGATTCACAAGCTCAACAGGCACTGGCTCATCAAGCAAGGACCTGAGGAAGGAGGCCATGCCCTCTGAAATGTGTTGTCCTGGCAACCACACAGCGTCGTCTGTCAGTCGGTTCCATCTGGTCTCTCCCTGCGCTATGCGGTTACAGCTCTGTCCTGATCAACCGGTTCTAGGAGTCAGTGAGAGGCTCGCTTGCAGTATGTCGGCAGCTGCTTGATGAGCCAGTGCCTGATGAGCTTGTGAATCCATCCACCCTTTGGACATTTCATTAACCATGGCACTTGGATGGGACCCGGTTCAGGGTTCCTCACTGGAGGTGTTTTGACACTTGTTTTTCACCTACGCTTGTAAGTGCATTATTTTATCTTCTATATTCCAATAAACAAATGTTATTTGCACCATGAGCCTGTGTACTCATATTTTTCTTATGTCTTCACAGCTATCAGTTTACCCCTGATCACGGAACTGCAAGGAGTGTGGTATCAGATAGACTTTTGAATGAACTCTTTTCCTTGAGTGTTACCTTGGTTAGTGTGTAGGGATGAGCTTGGTGTTCGATTCAAACTCATGTTCGAATCGAACATCGACCGTTCGCTCGTTCGTCAAAGCCAGAACTTTGTGGGGCGTTCGCACCAAATTCGTGTGACACGAACGGCCCCACGATGCACTGCGCCATCGCAGGGCATTGCTGGCTCATGATTGGCCAGGCATGCACTGTGACGCTGCATGCTTGGCCAATCACAGCGCCGGCAGCGGGGAGAGCCATAATTGGCCACAGGCAGGATGCCTGTGGCCAATTATAGCTCAGGGGGGTTAAGTACACGCCCCACACTATATAAGGCCGCCAGCGCGGTGGCCTTGTGTAGTGTGTTGACGTGCAGGGAGAGAGCAGGATAGGCAGGGACAGTGTCAGCTTTGCTTTGCTTCTTAACCTAGCGCTGTTACAGTGGGTGTAGTGTGCCTCCTGCACAGTATACACCTGAAGCTACCCCTCATTGCTGGTGTTGTTCTGTAGTTCAGTTGTGCAACACAGACATCAGGAATATTTCACTTTTTTTTTTTCACTTTATGCATCATTAAAATGACTGCTCCCGAAAAAACTGCAGTTTTTAAACTCTTTTTTTTTGCATTGATACATGTCCCCTGGGGCAGGACCCGGGTCCCCAAACACTTTTTAGGACAATAACATGCATATTAGCCATTATAGTTAACACTTTAGGATTTGAACGTTTGCGTCCATTGTATTTAATAGGGTTCTAATGTTAGTGCAAACTTTCGGTCTGAAACCTGCGAACCGAACTGGGGGGGTGTTCGGCCCATCCCTATTATGCCCCGTACACACGGTCGGAAATTCCAACGGAAAATGTCCGATCGGACCATGCTGTCGGAAAATCCGCCCGTGTGTGGGCTCCATCGGACTTTTTCCGGACGGAAAAAATTTGAGATCCTGCTCTCAAAGTTTCCGACAACAAAATCGATCGGACTTTTTCCGATCGTGTGTAGAGAATTCCGACGGACAAAATGCCACACATACTCAGATCAAATTACAGGACCAAAGCTATTGGCTACTGGCCTCTACGTAGTTCCGTCGTACACAACGAACGTTACCACTTTCAGAATGATCAGATTTTCCGACAACTTTGTGTATGCAACACGCTGTGATGTGACTTATATAGGGACAAGGGGCAGGTCACATGCTCATGTCACATGGTGACCCCGCCCCCATATGATGTCACAGTCCCAGCATCCTCCGGGACTGTGACATCATATGGGGGCGGGGTCACCATGTGATATGAACATGTGACCTGCCCCTTGTCCCTATATAAGTCACATCACAGCGTGCCTGAGTCATTACGGCCAGAGAGAGCATCGTGTCAACATCGGATGAAGAAAGAAGAACAACATGCAGAAGCAGAAGGCGGCGGCAGCAGCGATGACGGCAACAGAAGCCCCGGCCACCGACAAGAACAGAAGAGACCCCGAAGACCCCCGAAGTCGGAACAAGACCCCCAGACCATGGAGGCGACGAAGAAGAAAGCCAAGCTCCTCCGCTAGTGAAAGAGCTAGGTAAAAGAGCAGAAGATAGCGGAGGAGTCCGGCGAGAAGACCCCCCAAGATGGAAGAAGACCCCCGGAGCTGTGCAATAAAATATTTTAAAAAATTGTGTAGTTTTTTTTTTTTACACTTTTTTCCTTAGGTGGATGGGTAGGGGTACATCATACCCCATACTCATTCACAAAGGGTGGGGGGCCGGGATCTGGGGGCCCCCTTATTAAAGGGGGCTCCCGGATTCCGAAAAGCCCCCCGCCCGCAGACCCCGACAACCAACAGCCAGGGTTGTCGGAAAGAGGCCCTTGTCCTCATCAACATGGAGACAAGGTGCTTATGGGTGGGGGGGCCGCGGCCTGGTACGGCTCAGGAGGGGGGTGCTCGCTCGTCCCCATCCCCTTTCCTGACTGCTCGGAGAAGGGTCTGAGATGGATTTGGTGGGGACCCCCACGCCGTTTTTTCAGCGTAGGGATTCCCCTTTAAATCCATGCCAGGTGACGGGGCTAGCGCGGCGGCATTCACTGCCTTCGCTAGTCCCGTCTACCTGGAGTCACGTTCTAAATGAATGAACTTTCCTCCAAAACCCCGCCGGGGTTTTGGAGGAAAGTTCATTCATTTAGAATCCCGCGGGAAAGTCTGAGCATGTGTACGCCGCATAAGTATGCTTGCTATTTAAAAGTAAATTCCTGTAGAATCTCTTTAGGATAGTTCTTTATCTTGTCCCTGGGTTGGAAAAAGAACAGAGGTGGGATTCATCCAAGATTTTTTTAGCTTAAATTGGTTGTAAAGCCTTAAGGTATTAGTAAGATGAAAAACCTTCTGTGCTGCAGTTCCCCCCAGACCCCCCCTTTTTCTTACAAGCAACAAACAAGTGGCCACTGCTCCCACCTATAACTGGTCTATTGCAGCAAGGAGCATTGGAAGGGCAATGAGTGTCAAATACAAGGAGATTTCCAAGCTCCAACTTATCATTCAGCCAGAGACCAACCGAATTGACCTGTCTAACAATATGCGTGAAGAACAGGGTTTTAGTCTGCACACATTTGCAAATACATGAGTAAGTTAAATGCCCCATCAAGGCACCCTATTTTCTGTAGTCCCTAACCCTCACTTATGGGTCTCCACAAGCCCGATTCGATCCAGCGATGTGCAAGAGTGCAGTGGCTCCATTTGCTGTCGCTCTCCTCATTGGACAGATTGATAGCAGCAGGAGCCATTGGCTTCTGCTACTGTCAATAAAAAACTGTGACTCGGGAGTGGGGGGCAGGGCCTAGTCCCACTGTCTGTGTCGATGGATGCAGCAGCGGGACTCGGGAGCATGCCTGCACGCTTGCCGCCATGGAAAGCGGCTTTACGCAGGGGCACCTGATGAGGAGGAGGGGCCTGGACTGCTAGCGGGGGACCCCAGAAGAAGGGGATCATGGCTGCTCAGTGTAAAGCCATTGCACAGAGCAGGTAAGTATAGGTATGTTTGTTATTTAAAAAAAATTATGTTTACAACCACTTTAATGCCCCGTACACACGGTCGAACCTTCCGACCACAAAATCCGTTGGTTTTTTTTCCGACGGATTTTGTCCGAAACTTGTTTTGCACACACACGGTCTGACAAAGTTGTTGGAAAATCCGATCATTCCAAATGAGGTGACATACAAAACGTACGACGGGACTACGTAGAGGCCAGTAGCCAATAGCTTTCGTCTCCAAATTTTTTCTGAGCATGCGTGGCACTTTGTGCGTTGGAATTCTTTACATACGATTGGAAAAAGTCCGATCAGATTTTGTTGTCGAAAAATTTTAGATCCTGCTCTCAAATTTTTCCCAGACAGAAAAAGCCCGCTAGAGCCCACACAGAATCGGATTTTCCGACAACATAATCCAATCGGACCCGTGTGTACGGGGCATTAGGTTGAATTAGGTCCTCAGGAACCCTGAAGGTCATTCAGAATAAGCAACAAGTAGTTTTCAAATTTGGATGGATCCCAGATGGTTGACTTGGTTCTTCTATTATATCTCCGGGAGGCTTTGTTATTAAGAATCCTGCACAAGAGCTTTAAATTATATCTACCTGCACAAGCAAATGTGTATTGAATGCAGATCTGTTTCTTGCTGTCCAATATTTCTTTAATTCTAATTTACAGAGAAGATATGAAACATTATTGTGAAAATGGTACACAATCAGAAACTCGAGCAACAAGCTTTCGAGAGTCCAACCATAACTAAAACATAAGCTATGGGGGATACAGTTCAAACTCATCGGGTCAGTCCTTACTAATCCTACAACTCGAATTTTCCATTTTTAGCTATATTTCAATATATTTCTCCGAATACAGGCAACACAAGACTACGCTAAGAAAACATGCATATAAAGGATTTAATAGCATGAATATAGGTTTAGCTGCTTTCCAACCTGTGAATGTTTTTTCAATTAACAGACAGACTTTGACCTTCTACATTTCAGAGCTAGTCACAATAGAACATCTTTGTTTCTCATTGTAAAAGTAAATAGAAAATATGCATGACAGTTAATATATTTTCCCTCTCTGGAGCTTAAGGAGCCATTATAAAAAAAAACTGGTACTACACAGAAAATAAAGCAATTTTATTTTTGGGGGGAAAAAAAAAGACTATTTGGTTGTATAGAGCAGACCACTTGGCTAAACGTGCCCCAACTTTTCACACACTATATAAAACATTAGGATAGCACAATGAAACCTTTAGATTTATGGTCACAGAGTAGAAATATTTAAAGAGACCCATATATTTTTGAATGGCTGTGAAAGCATTTATGTTTTCCTGCAAGAAGTGCACGGCCAGGGCAAAGTAAGAACAGGTTACAGACCTGGCTTTTGAGTCTAGAAACAGACCATTTACCTTGCAGCCATATTAATCTCAGGAGTTGAATTCAGAAACACAGGAGTCATATTGTTAAGAAAAACCTGCATGTGATTTCTTCTGGGTCACTTGATTGCTGAGGATCTACAAAATAAAGGTGATGATTGTCCGCAGATGACATCACTGCATGTGTTTTTATTTTATTTGCACTCCACTTTCATATCAATGTGTATATGTTTTTTCGTAAACTGATGGGCACTGTAGTTTTCATTAAAAGTCATAACAGGATTATCAAAATCTATGCCAATAGTAATTTAAAGTTCTCTCCAGTAAAACACACATGTACATCATTGATATACATAAAGAAGACTCACCCTGGCATTGCCCAAACTGAACCTGTGACCAGGCCATGAACATTTAGGCTGGGTTCACCCTAGTGCGAATTGGACGTGGGTTACCCCGCATCTAGTTTGCATGACAGGAGATTGTGACTGTCTCTCAATGGAGCCGATTCACACATCAACGGAGCAGCTGCAGAGCGAATTGCACAGGGATCTGGAGCGTCTTTAGCTCTGTTTCAGGTCTGAATTCAGGCAAAAATTCGGGCCTAACTCGTCCCTGAAACAGAGAACAGGGACACACTGGACCCCTGCCCTCAGCCGCATCCTTTTCAAGTGTGAACCCATCCTAAAAGTGATTGTAAATGTTTGTTCAAAAAAAAAGCAAACATGTTATACTTACCTGCTCTGTGCAATGGTTTTGCACAGAGCAACCCCAATTCTCCTTGCATGGGTCCCCTACTGGTGCTCCTGGCTCTCCTTCCCTTTCCACCGCACCAAATGGCCTCATAGAAAGCTGCCTGCTATATGGACACTCGTGCAGGCTTGGTCCTGAGCCAGCTCTGTGTCCCCGTAAAACAAACAGAGCATGGCTCACTCCCCCCTACTCACTGACTGTAATTGACATCAGCAGAAGCCAATGGCTCCCACTGCTTTGTCTGAGCCAATGAAGAGAGCCAAGAGAGTCTCTGCTCTCATGCACATTGTTGGATCGAGATCGGGCTCAGGTAAGCATTTAGGGGGGGGCTGAGGGGGAGCTGGTAAAAAATACCCTCAGGCTTTAGAACCACTTTAAGGTTTTAAATATTATTAGCTAGCAGTGATAGAGCTTTAAACCAAATAAGCCATCTTTACCCCCGTAGTTGCAGATACTGTGGAACACTATGAATGTTCACAGCACAAGCATTGAAGTAGTTTAGGTAAATTCTCTTAACAGCTCAGCACTCCTGCCTCCACCTCCTAGAGTTCTTGCTATATGTTTACAGTAAACATTAAAAGGCTTGAATTATTGAGTTATTGCTGGCAGGATGAACAGGATGAACTGAGCTGGGTTTGAGAAGGACTTCATTGCTTCTGCTTTGAATTTTGAGGATGAATTATCCCATCGTGCCTTTAGCTACAGAGGTCAGTGAGTGCTTGTTTAAGACTGTATACACATGGCTGCAAATAACCATACAGCATACAATACATCCCTATTTTCTCTGCCACGAGTGAAAGGAGCAGCATACAGCTCCTGCCAGTAAACCTGTACAAATCAATGTCAGGTGCTAGCTGTATATATACTGTATACACACAGATTTACTGTACATGTATATATGCATACAGCAACTGCCTGCCATTGATTTGTAAAGAGTTTGGGCAAAAAAAAAAAACACCTAAACGCTAGTGCTTGAGCATTAATTAACTTCAACGGCCAGAATAAATGATTTATTCTGGCCAATGAAATTAATTAATGCTCAAGAGCTTGACGCCTGTAAAAACTCCTAAAAGCTTGTAAAAGTTTTAGAAACTTTTACAGACGTCAGGCATTTTTTCTGCTAAAACATTGCTGGCTTATGGTAGTTAAAAAAACATCCTGTGTGCATGAGACCTTATGCCGCATACACACGATCGCACATTCCGACAACAAAATCCATGTTTTTTTTCCAACGGATGTTGGCTCAAATTTGTCTTGCATACACACGGGCACACAAATGTTGTCGGAAATTCTGAACGTCAAGAACACGGTGACGTACGAAGAGCCGAGAAAATTGAAGTTCAATAGCCTGTGCGGCTCTTCTGCTGGATTCCGAGCATGCGTGGAATTTTGTGCATCGGATTTGTGTACACACGAATGGATTTTGTTGTCGGAAAATTTGAGATTCAGATCACAAATTTTGTTTGTCGGAAATTCCGACGGAAAATGTCCGATGGAGCCTACACATGGTCAGAATTTCCGACAACAAGCTCCCATCGAACATTTGTTGTCGGAAATTCCGACCGTGTGTACGCGGCATTAAGCTTCTTTCACAATGGGGTGGCCGGTCCATTAGCAGTAAAGTGCTGCTAGTTTTAGCGGCACTTTACCGCTGTTTAAGCAGCGCTTTTCGTCCGCTAGCGGGGCACTTTTAACCCCCAAGAATGGTTGCGGCACTTCCGAAGCGCTTTTCAGGCACTTCCGAATCGCTGCCCATTCATTCCAATGCACAGGGACAGTGTAGGAGCACTGTATATACCACCCAAAGATGCTGCTTGTAGGTCTTTTTTTCCTGTCCCGCAAGCGCACCACCCCAGTGTGAAAGCGCTCAGGGTTTCACACTGGGGAGGCATGAGAGGCAATTTTCAGACGCTTTACAGACGCTATTTTTTAGCGCTGAAACGCCTGAAAACTGCCTCAGTGTGACAGGGGTCTTAAAGTGTATAACCACTTTTGCAGCCACATTGGAATAACACCTACTTTATATTTGTTATGTGTACACTATAATTTTAAAATAACTTTCGAAGATTTTTACATGCTCTTTTCTGAAAACTCAGAAGCAGGAAAAGTTTTACTCAGCTTTTCTCTTCTATGTAATGTTTATGAGGGGGCACTTTTACTCCAATCTGCCTCTGTAGTGTCCCTAATGCCGCGTACACACGAAGGGACTATCCCGCGGGATTATCCTCTGGACCAAGTCTAAGACTGAAGTCCAGCGGACAATCCCCTCGTGTGTGGGCGTCGGCGGACTTTTTTTCCCAAAAGTCCGGCGGACCAAAGTTTTAAGTTTTGTTTTAAAATTATCCGCTGGACTTGGCAGTCCGGCGGACAATCCCGTCGTTAGTAGGCTAGTCCGCCGGACATTTGAAAATGAACGGACTTGCCACTCATCGGCAAGTCCATTCATTTAGCACGTCTTCAGGTTACGTAGCTAGCGTAGGCAGTAAATGCCGGCGCGCTAGCTCCGTCACCTGGCATGGATTTAAAGGGACTCCCCACGCCGAAAAAACGGCGTGGGGGTTCCCCCCAAATCCATCTCAGACCCTTATCCGAGCACGCAGCCTGGCCGGCCAGGAAAGGGGTGGGGACGAACGAGCACCCCCCCCTCCTGAGCCGTACCAGGCCGCGTGCCCTCAACATGGGGGGTGCCCTGGGGAAAGGGGGGCCATGCGGCCCCCCCACCCCAAAGCACCTTGTCCCCATGTTGATGAGGACAAGGGCCTCTTCCCGACAACCCTGGCCGTTGGTTGTCGGGGTCTGCAGGCGGGGGCTTATCGGAATCTGGGAGCCCCCTTTTCTAAGGGGGCCCTCAGATCCCGGCCCCCCACCCTATGTGAATGAGTATGGGGTACGATGTACCCCTACCCATTCACCTAAGGTGTAAAATGTAAAGTAAAAAAAACACACACACTTTTGAAAAAATATTTTATTGCACAGCTCCGGGGGTCTTCTTCCGTCTTGGGGGTCTTCTCGCCGGACTCCTCCGCCATTTACCTAGCTCTTTTACCGAGCGGAGAAGTCCGGCTACCTTCTTCGTCGTCGCCGCCGTCGTCTGGGGGTCTCGATCCGCCTTCGGGGGTCTTCCGGGGTCTTCCGGGGTCTCTTCTGTTCTTGCGGCGGTCGTCGTTTTCCGCGCCGCCGGCGCCTTCTTCTTCTTCTTCTTCTTCCGATGTTGACCCGTCGCTCTCTCGCATCCTCCGGGACTGTGACATCACAAGGGGGCGGGGTCACCATGTGACATGAGCATGTGACCCTGTCCCCATGTCCCTATATAAGTCCCAGCACAGCGCGGCTCTGCCATTCCGGCCAGAGAGAGCGACGGGTCAACATCGAAGAAGAAGAAGAAGGCGCCGGCGGCGCGGAAAACGACGACCGCCGCAAGAACAGAAGAGACCCCAGAAGACCCCCGAAGGCGGATCGAGACCCCAGACGACGGCGGCGACGACGAAGAAGGTAGCCGGACTTCTCCGCTCGGTAAAAGAGCTAGGTAAATGGCGGAGGAGTCCGGCGAGAGGACCCCCAAGACGGAAGAAGACCCCCGGAGCTGTGCAATAAAATATTTTTTCAAAAGTGTGTGTGTTTTTTTACTTTACATTTTACACCTTAGGTGAATGGGTAGGGGTACATCGTACCCCATACTCATTCACATAGGGTGGGGGGCCGGGATCTGAGGGCCCCCTTAGAAAAGGGGGCTCCCAGATTCCGATAAGCCCCCGCCCGCAGACCCCGACAACCAACGGCCAGGGTTGTCGGGAAGAGGCCCTTGTCCTCATCAACATGGGGACAAGGTGCTTTGGGGTGGGGGGGCCGCATGGCCCCCCTTTCCCCAGGGCACCCCCCATGTTGAGGGCACGCGGCCTGGTACGGCTCAGGGGGGGGGCGCTCGTTCGTCCCCACCCCTTTCCTGGCCGGCCAGGCTGCGTGCTCGGATAAGGGTCTGAGATGGATTTGGGGGGAACCCCCACGCCGTTTTTCGGCGTGGGGAGTCCCTTTAAATCCATGCCAGGTGACGGAGCTAGCGCGCCGGCATTTACTGCCTACGCTAGCTACGTAACCTGAAGTTACGTTCTAAATGAACGGACTGCTCCGTGTGTGGGCAAGTCCGTTCATTTTTAAAAGTCCCGCGGACTTTGGCCAGCGGATTGTCCGCCGGAGAAGTCCGCGCGTGTGTGGGCAAGTCACACGCTCGGAAAGTCCGGCGAAGCCCCGCTGGAAAGTCCAGCGGATTGTCCGCTGGACTAGGTCCGGCGGACAAAGTCCGCACGTGTGTACGCGGCATAAATCAGCAAACTGCAATTTATTCTGAACAATACAAACTGCATATAAAGCTCTGCAGATACACAACTAGCACGTTTTTTTTTTTTTTTGTATTACTATTTTTAGGTAAGATGTGGAACAGAAACAGATAACATAACAAACATATGGTGGGATTTTTTATAAATTTTGTCCGAAAAGGTAGAAATGCACTTTAAAAGCTCATTTACATTTAAAAATATGTAAATATTTTACCTGCGGGCCTCTCTGACCATGCACCCTTGGAGGTCATCTTGGAGTTGTTGGACACCAGGAGACGAGACTGTTGGCGTTTAGCACCCAAATGGTTGCAGGAATCGAGGGTGGGGGAGGAGGTCTCTCCTAAATTACAACAATACTGGGAGATCAATGAGGAGTCAACGTCAGTGCAGGTAGTCTGGGACGCCTTTAAGGCCAACACCAGAGGTGAATATATCTCAGATATTAAAGCGGTTCATTCAGCAATGTCCTGTTAGGTTCAGATACTCGAGGAGGGAAATACTAAGGCGGCAGAGGCTTTTTCTGGCTCACGGACCGTGGATCACTTCACCCGGCTAGCTGAGGCAAGAAGAGCATTGTCTCTATATCTTGTCTCGGCCACTCATTTCGATTTGAATACTCTGGCGGGGAAGGTCTTTGAGTCTGGAGACAAAAATGGCAAGCTCCTAGCTAATTTGGTAGCGGACTCAAAAATGCCGATGGTGACGGTGGTATCAGAAATTTGTGGTTCGGATGGTCAGCTGATATCTACTCCCAAACTAATCCTAGATGAATTCCGATCCTTCTATGAAAACTTATATAAGGCAGTCCCTGGCTGGCCTGAAGATAGGCGTAGGGAGTTTTTGCACTCCCTGCAGCTACCCACTCTTTCGCAGGAGGATCTTGAATTTTTAGACAAGGACTTTACCACCGAGGAGATAGAGGAGGCGATTTGTTAATTTCCTAGTGGGAAAACACCAGGACTGGATGGTCTACCTGGTGAATGGTACAGAATGTAATCCTCTTTAATTGCACCAAAACTGTTGAAAGTAAAAAACAGTAAAAAACAGATGTCATTACCCCCTTCAATGTATCAGGCACACATAGTCCTTATCCCTAAGCCCGGCAAAGACATATCCCTTTGTACTTCTTACAGGCCGATCTCCCTGCTAAACTATGACCTCAAGATTTTGACAAAGATATTAGCGACCAGACTACGGACGATTTTACCATACCTAATTAATATAGACCAGACCGGTTTCATGCCAGGGAAATCCACAGATATAAACCTACGTAGAGTGTTTACCCATCTTCAGCTACCCCCTACTAAATCCTCCACGAGGGGAATGGTTACACTGGACATCGAAAAGGCGTTTGATTCGGTAGCATGGCCTTTTATGTCCTCAGTCCTGGAAGTTATGGGTTTTGGAGAGGTATTCCGCAAATGGATCAATATTCTATATAAGGTTCCGACAGCGCAGATTAAACTTGGTGGTGCTCTGTGCTCTGTCGACACCCTTTCCTGTTGGAAGAGGTACGAGGCAGGGTTGTCCACTGTCACCGGCTCTTTTTGCCTTGGTGATGGAACCCCTTGCATCGGCCCTCAGGCAGACAGACAGGGTTAAGCCCCATACACACGCTCGGACAATCCGCGGACCAGGTCGTTCGTATCTGTTTATTAGTGCGTGTAGTGTTCGCATTTGTTGGTCATTGCGGCCTATATCTTGATATAGGACGCTTTGATTTTCACTGCTTATTGTCTGCTCGTTGCTGGTATTCAGTTCGTTCTTTCAGGCCTTGCTGTTTATCGGTGCTTTCTGTTTGTCCGTTCTGACCAGCCGACCTTTTGTGACCTTGTGAGCGATGTTTCCCGTGCGTACTCGTCGCCGAGTTCGTGCTGTACGCGGAATTGGTGTCGGGCTTTTAGCTTTGACCCAAGACCCGTCCATGAACAGAGTGACGAGGAGTATGTGGACCAAGAATTGGTTGCTCAGCGTGACCAGTTCTCGCACATGCCTTTGCTTCGTGAGATCCGGGAGAATAATCCTGATGATTTCAGGAACTTTTCAGGATGACGGACCCCGATTTTCACCGTCTTTTGGCTTGCTGACCCCCTTTATCAGCCGGCAGGATACCAGCATGAGACAAGCCATTACTCCGGAGCAGAGGCTTGTTGCCACGTTGAGGTACTTGGCGACAGGGAGAAGTCTTCAGGATTTGAAGTTCTCTTCAGTATCTCTCCCCAGGCCCTGGGAATCATTATTCCAGAGACCTGTTCTGCCATCATTCAGGTCCTGCAGGAGGACTATATTAAGGTAACATTTCTACTTGACTATTCCCTTCTATGTATGACCTCCTTCCCTAATTACCATGATTGCAATATGCTCTAATATGCTGTGCCCCTTTTCTCCTTCATGCATTTTTCCCTTCACTTACCTCCCCAGCATGCTCTTCTGCCCCAATAGACACCTATGGCCTAGTCACTTAGGCAATGTATTTTGTCTGCTGCATAGTATTGTTGCCCCCAAACACCCCCTAAAATATGCACAAATGTTTGCTGTGTGGTTTACTTCATGTAGAGCCCCTTTTTTTTTTGTTTTTGGTGGGGGGGGGGGCAAACTCATTATGAACCCCCTCCCCCAACTGCTCTGTCAGATGGTACCAATCCTCTATCTGCTGCCTTTCCCAAGGTCAATACACACTATCTACCTACCTCTTTATAGTGGGCATCTTTACGGATGAATTTCATAATGTCACAATGTGCTTGCCTTTTTTTGTGGGTGGGGGGGGGGGTTAATGTTATTTTATCTTTCCTGGGGGCTGCCAATAGTGTTAAGTACAGAGGGTCTGGCCAAACTAGCACACATTATTGAGCCATTTGCCAATCAATGAAGTGCAGAGGGTTACCTGTAACCCCCCCCCCCCAAAACCCTAGTTTTTGCCAATGGCCCATCAGAAGTGGGGGGATTGATGGGGGGTGAGTCATCTGTGAAGGGGAGCCTCTACTTTTCTGTGCAAATACTTTCCAGCCTCCAATTTTAAACAATGCTCTTGTTCCAAGATGTTGATTGTCTAATCTGCTTGCAATGTTTAAGTGCAAAGTGACTAATTTTTTTTTCTTGTTTCACTCCACAGTTCCCTTCCACGCCACAGGAATGGCAGACTGTGGCCTCCCACTTTGCCAGCCGTTGGGACTTTCCTAACTGCGGAGGGGCAATTGATGGGAAACACGTCCGCATCGTCCCACCGCCCAACTCGGGGTCCTACTATTATAATTATAAAGGGTTTAATAGTGTAGTGATGTTGGCGGTGGTGTCGGCGACATACGAGTTTATGTATGTGGACGTGGGGATGAACGGCCGGATCTCGGATGGTGGTGCCATTACGCACACGGAGTTCTACTGGCGTCTCCAAAGTGGCAGTCTGTGCTTGCCACCTCCAGAGGAGAATGCCGAAGGACTCCCCTTCGTCTTTGTCGCAGATGAAGCGTTTGCGTTGACTCCCCATGTGATGAGGCCGTTCCCGATGAGGACCCTCACCCCGGACCAGAGGGTCTTCAACTACAGGCTGTCCAGAGCCAGAAGAGTGGTGGAGAACACTTTTGGCATCCTGGCCAGCCGCTTCCGCCTGTTCCTGACGGCATTTAACTTGGCGGAATACAAACTGAACCACATAGTTCTTGCCTGTTGCATATTGCACAACTTCCGCAAAAGACATAACAGGAACTATGTGGTGCCCGTTGGCCCAGATGTGGAGGGCCCTCCAAATGCAGACCTCACAGCCCTTCAAGTGGCACGTCCAGGCTTGCCCCCTCTAAATGCCCGCGTGGTCCGCGAGCAATATATGGAGTACTTTGTGGGTAGGGGGGCCATTGCTCTGCCTGATGATGTGTGAGAGGCATTTTTTAATAAATCTGATATTTTAACCAACCTCTGATTTCTTGTCATTTCAGTCTTCTTTTTAGCTTATTTTACTTTGACATTTTTTCCCTTTGCCTTCGACAGTGGGAATGCACTTTCTGGGCAAAAGGAGGTAACAGTCTCTTCTTCCCAAAAACATTATTCTCATGTTGTGTGTTTGCTACCTAATCTTTGGTCTAGAGAAGGTTTGTCCTGCATAACTGACAGCCAAAATACTCCTTTTCATCACCAGGTCTGACATGTGTGTATTCTGAAAAATGCTGTGCTCCATGTTTTCGTACAAAGCACTGTGGGTGTCATTTACATAAGTCAAATCCGCTATGCTCTACAAGTGCATTGAAAAAGTTCCCTGGGAAAGGAAATTGCAGTGCAAAGTGGATTTGCCTTTAGTAAATAACACCCATTGCCCCCCATATCCTTTACATTTTACATACATAATGCATTGTGTTTTTTAAATAAGGAAGCCACACATTTCGAAAAATAAAAAAGTTTACTTGGAAAACATTCACAAGTCTGAAAATGGTCATTAGATGGTAAAACACATGCCTAGAAGCTTCAAAAGTGCCATTTTCCATCATGGGGATGAATGGACGTTTTTTGGGGGTGCAACCCCTTCACCACAACCACTTTCGTAGTTCGTAAAGTGTTTGCACCCCCAAAAAAACGTTGGCATTCATCCACCATGATGGGAGCTAGCACATGTGGACACAATGTGTGCATGTTCCAAATTTCACACAGTTTTTAAGTTGCAAATGTGTTCAGAAGCTGGCACAAATGTGTGTTAATTACTTGGTGCGTTTTCATATTTTTCCTAAAACATCAATGATGTTCTTTAATTTTTGGTGAACATCATTGATGTTTTGCTTTATGTAATCTAGATCTCGATTGCAGACCATTATCTCTCCGATGAGTACGTGGGCACTCTCTGTGGTAAAGTGCGATTTTTCTTCCACAACATCCACGTCACCTAAAAACCACAAACAAACAAAAATGGGGTGTTGGAAATGAGGCAGCCATACATGGATTAGCTTACCAGTAGCTGTGTTCTCCCACACTCACCTGTTGTGGTGACAATTTCTCCAAGTTCGATGATCTCTCCTTCCTCCTCCTCCTCCTCCTCTGCTTCTGCTCTTTCCCCTTTTTTGGGAGGTGTTGGTTTGGGGGTTTCCGCAGACGGCCCAAGTTTTCTCTCCCCTATGAGAATGTACAAAAGGAAGATTTAGCAAGACTATCTATTGAGGGCAGAAATAGGAAATGACAAACATTGCTTGAAAGTGACGGACACTATTTTAGTTTGGCCAGTTACAAATGGCAACAACATGAATGTAGTCACTTTGTAAAGGTGATAAACTGACTAGCTTTTTGGTAGAAGTTTGTGTGATGGAGACCCCCCTCTAGTATCCACTGGAGCACATGTGTGGAAAAGCCTAATAAAAAGTGGGTTTGGGTGTCCCAGCACTAGTGCTCTAGAGTCCAGATGGGTAAACAGCTACTGGGTGACCTCTCCTTTACATTGAATAAATTGGCTTGACATTCTTGATGACATTTCTAGTGAGAACAAACTTCCTTTCCCCAAAAAAAACACCAAACCACGTATTATAAGTGGCCGAACGTTCGAGGTTGCGTATGATCGAATGGACACACACACGACCATGACAGTGGCAGAAAGATCGAGGCTGAGTACGATCGAATGCACAGACGAACATGAAAGTGGCCATTTTGGAATGTACAACTTTGTAAAAATCAAACCACATGGAGCAGTATGCAAGCAAGAAATCAAACACAAAACACAACTACTTACTTTTTTGAAGAATTCGCTTGATCTTTCTGTACTGATCGGCCTCCCTCAGTTTCAGGTCTGACCAGCGTTTCCTCAGTTGCTCCTTGGATCGTTGTACCCCAAAATGATTGTACAGCCTTCTCACAACTTTAGACATGATCTTGGCCTTGCGGACATTGGGGTTGAGGTAAGGCCCATACTTCCCATCATAGTCGCTCCTCTTTAATATGTCCACCATCTCCAACATTTCTCCAAATGACATATTTGAGGCCTTGAATTTCAGGCTCCGGGATCGGGACGTTTGTGCCTCCGGACTTTCCTCGTCCACCTCCTCGTTGGGGGATATTTGGGGCGCACCTGCTGTGTCCCCGCCATGTGCTCTCCCCCACTGCGCCGTAAAGAGAAGGGGTGGGGAATAGACGAGAAAGATCGTCAGGGGCGGGCGGAGTTTGACGCATGCGCACTGTATATAAAACGTCACACGCCTGTGTCGTAGCCACGATCTGGGAGACGAGGGGAGAGAAAGCTCACGCACGAGACGATCGCTACAAACGAAGGTACAATTTGACGTTGGTACATAACTAGCCTAGACTGATTAGAACTTGAGGCTTCTTTATGGAGAAGATTAGGAGAGTTTAGGCTGACATTATTTATATTGTTTGGTGTGGCGTTGTGTCTTGCAGAGGTGATGGAGGCCTTCTACAACGTGAGCTTTCTACCCCTCTTCATTGATAAATACCGGCAATTCCCCCTCTTATGGCAGGCGAAACACAGGGATTATAGCAACAGACCAAAGAGGTACGCAGCCCTGCTGAAACTTGTGGCATTTGTAAAGCCTACCCTGCCCATGGCAACCGTGGCAAACTTAAAAGTGAAGATCAACAACATGAAGACTACCTATTTCCGGGAGCGCAATAAGGTCCTGAAGTCCCAAGCATCTGGAGCTGCAGCAGCTGATGTCCATGTCCCCACGCTCTGGTACTATGAGAGGCTCCACTTTCTCAAAGACCAGGCTACTGTCAGGAAGTCACTCTCGACTCTTCCTTGCACGCGTCCTTCCACGCACGCCACCCCTGATGAGGCTTCCGAGGACCAACCTGGGCCTTCCAGTATGGAAGATGTGCAGGTGCCCAGCTTGTTCCAGGTATAGTAGTTTTGGAACCAGTTTGGGGAATAATGAATGATGTTCAGTTAATTCAGGATCCCCAATTGCTTATTTCCTAACGTGATTGACATATCAACAGACAGTGGTGTGGGAGACATTTTTGGGAAGAATCTAAACTGCAGGGCTGAGAATTGTATGGTTTTGTATTTGAAAAACATTTTGCAACAGTCACTAGATGAGAATTGTGTGTGTTTGATGAACAAATAACTGAAACTATGTCCCTTTTTCATACACAGGAAGACCTCGGCCAGGAGGTGGCTGTGGAAGGTGGCAGTCAGAAGGAGGCAGGGGGTAGTGGCAGCCAAGAGGGGGGTAGGCGTAAGCATGCGTAGCACTTTGTCCGTCGGACAAGCGTACACACGCTCGGATTTGGTGTGATGGCATCTGCTGCAGTTCCTGGACTTCAGGACCAGATTGCGCTCCCTTATTATTTAGATAGGTACTCTTCATGCCCCCAATTGTTTAAGTCTGTAAAATGATGGTTGCCATGGGTGTCCAAGGCTTTGCAAATTCCCCAAGTTTCACCATGGCTGCGTTCCTCTTTGGTTTGTTGCTGAGACCTAAATAAATGTTTTTTTGATTTGAAATAATCATTGACTATTGTGTTTTACTTTTCTACAATGACAGTGAGTAGGCAGGTACATTTCACTATTCCTAAAGTAGAATTAACAAGGGGCACCAACAACCAACAAACTCCCCCAAACCTCCAAAAAACAAAAAAATTTGCCTTCAAATATGTATTCCCCAAAAAAAAAAAAAAAAAATATGGTAAAAAAATAACAAAGATTGTATTACGATCTGAGTAAAAATAAACATGTAGTGTATAAATGCTGCAAAGTAATAAAGAAGTAAGTTTGTGAGAAGTGCGGGTGAATAGGAGCAGCTAAAACATGTCATTCTTTTAGGTATTCACATATCCACCTCTACCTCTGACTATCATACTCTTAACCTGGAACCACTGATACATAGAATGAGGACAAGACTGAAGGCGTGGGCACATCTCCCCCTCTATCTAATTGGGAGGATCAATTTATTTAAGATGAAGCTTCTACCTGCCTTCCTCTACGCTCTCAGACACGCACCTGTCTGGATCCCCAAAAAGGTATTTCGTATTATAAACACTATCTTAGTATCTTTTCTCTGGGGAGCCAGTCAAGCGAGATTTAGGCTGACGGTGCTGAAGAGGCCTTGGGGAGAGGGAGGTTTGGCTTGCCCTGACCTCCACTCCTATTTCATGGCGGCTCTATTATCCCATGCCCACAACTGGCTGGTCTCGGATGAAACCAACGTGGCGGTGGTCCTGGAAGCAGCACGATTGGGGTCTTATGAGGCGCTACGGAACCTACTTTACCGGGGCCCCAGAGCTCCCTTCCCACTTACTCCGGCACTGAGAGCGGTCTTAAGGGCATTGTCAATGGCAAATTCATTATGCCCCATACCCTCTGGACACATTTCCCCGTATAACCCTCTTTGGTTTAATCCAAAAGTATCAGAATTCGAATCCATTCCTGACCCCGGTGTATGGGCTGGCAGGGGCATCAAATATATAGATCAGATCTGTCTTGAGGGCAAAATACAGACGTTTGACAGGTTAAAGCAACAATATAATTTACCTAACTCGCACCTGTTTAGATCCCTACAGCTTAGACACGCTTTCAACACTCAATTTGAAAATGCTCCTGTAGCCTTTTTTACCTCAAATCTGGAGACTCTACTCAGAGATGAAGCTCTATCTAAGCCCTTATCCACCATATATAAAGCATTACTCCCTAACGTCCACACAGGACTGGAAAACCTTAGAGCAAAGTGGGAGATAGATTTCCCTGCATTAGACACAGAAGATTGGGAATAAATGTGGGAGTATCCATTTTCACAGTTAGTATCAGCTAGAGATAAATTAGTGCAATTTAAAATACTACATAAGGTATACTACACGCCTGTACGTTTACATAGAATTTATCCATCTGTCTCCGCCTGCTGCTAGAGATGCAGCTCACCCTCAGCGGATTTCATTCATATTTTCTGGAATTGTCCTAAGATTGAAATTTTTTGGATTGAGATAAATCATGATATCAAATTTATTTTGACTGTCACCACCATTCCTGTGCCATTGTCCGTAGAGATATGTCTGCTGGGACTAGTTGAACAACTGGCCCCAAGCCGGGTGATCAGAACCCTGTTGGGACTAATATTATACTGTGCCCGTAAATCTATAGTACTCAGATGGAAGGCCCCAGCCGCACCTAAAATACATTTCTGGAAGAGGTTAGTGAATACGGCTCTACCACTATATAAAGCTACTTACCTGTCACGTGGTTGTGGGAAAAAATTTCACAAAATATGGGATATTTGGACCGAATCCCAGTCCACTAATGCAGATTCAAACGATGATTAGTATCACTCTATTAAGTGTTAAGTACCAGGAATAGCGTAGGTGGCATCCCTGATCTCACATAGTTCCTAGGCTCCTGAGTCAATATTCTATGGGGAGGAGGGGGAGTAAGAGTAAGACTGTGTATGACTATTAGACACTTCACCCTATGATTAACTACTGAAAGCTTTGCAGGGCATAGGTGGAATTAAAAGATTGTTTTGCACATGCTACATAGGTGGTTGAGCGTACAGTGGTTTTATTAGAATGTATAATTTTATATGTATGGCTTTTTTTTTTTCTCTCTTTTTCGTGTTAGTTTAGTTTATAGTAGTGCTTGAGCCTGGGTATGCCCAATAGGCTGTTTTGTTCTGTATTTACCTGAAAATTCAATAAAAACAATTAAAAAAAAAAAATGTAAATATTTGAATATTCATAGCCTGGCTTTATTTACTCTTTAAAGGAAATCTATGATCACAGCAAACATTTTAATTTTATAACATCAGCATTGTAATAACAATACAAACAATAATTATTATTGACAATTCAATAAAAATCTTCTGTCACGTGTTGAGTGTTGACTGTTGGCTATTTCTTTCCAAAACTTCCTGGATCCACTGCATGCTTTGGAGCTTCTCCTCTGCTGTTTACTTTCAATTTTCAAGGACTACATATTCCATGGTACCTTGCTGCCTGCAAGCAGTGATTCCTGTACTGACTCTGCCTCCTAAAACTCCTCCTCTCAGCAACTTTGAAGTATTGAAGACAGGCTCTGTAGTTCAGAAGGTAGGCTCTGAACAGATAAATGATGTGTCATGGGTGAAGGCAAACTGCCATGATGGTTTTAAATTAAGTGATGGTGGCGCTGTTCAGGGTAGGTATGGGGAGAGCAGGATAAAAATAAATATATAAAAATGTATAAATGGATAAATATAGGACAGGTATGTATAAATGGTAAAATAAATATATGTATACCTGATAGGATAAAGGAATATGCGTATAGCTGATAAAGAATATAGATGTAAGGAGCAATATAGCAACTTCACTTGAGATCAATAAGGAAAAGTGACTACGTGCAACACCTCATACACCTAATAGGTAGCTAGATAAATAATCAATACATAAATATGTGTGACCAATTCCAATTCCAATTCCATGTGACACTCTGAGGTGAAAAATAAAAAGTGAACTTCAAAGTGACTCCGTGATGAGATGAATCAAAAAATAATAATAATGTATATATCAAATTAATACATAATAAATACTGTGTAGAAAAATATATAAATATATATACACTTGTAAATTGTGTCCAAAAAGAGGATAAAATAAGTGTATCATCTAAAAATAAAGTGATTCAAGTGCACATATAAGGTATGATTAGTGGGTAGTTAAAAAAATATATATAGTTAAAAAATATATATAATAGAGAAGTAACTCGCCTCTGAAGACGTCCTATTGACGAAACGTACGTCAGGCGATACCCTTGGTACACAACACGTCACATCCTGGTTGCGACTTCCGGTTTCGGAAGCGCCGTCTGTGGAACGCACGCTGTACCCGGGGCTTTGCGGTGCCGTCATCGCTCTGCCCTCCAGCTGCGTGCTCTGCTTTTTAAATACTATTTTTTCTTTTTGCATGAACTAATGTTTTTATAGCCGATCGGCTATATTGTCAAGGTTTCCTGTTCTTAATTTTGACTTTTAAATAAAAGAATTAATTTCTGGCAATATTACACTATTAGTGCTATATTTTTTTATATACACAGTCCCCATTGGTGTTTTTACCCCCCATCCCTGGAGAGGGGCAGAGGTTGGACATCCCCACGGAGGAGGCTTTTTCCCTGAACAAACCGTCCCCACTGAGGAGGAACCCCCAAGGAGATTATACGCCTATAACCCCTGCAGGGGTTAGGCACTCTGGTGAGTGTTTGCACATTTGGGGGCACTCGACGGAAGGAGGGGAGCACTTGAATGGTCACCGTGTACAAGTCATTTGTTTGCCCACATGTCATAAGATGTTGCAAGATTGCTATTTTTTTCAAAGGACAGCACAGGACTTCACCATTTTGATTATTGAATATTGATTTTTTGGGACAATTTTCAAAGAGATGTTTTACTTCTCTATTATATATATTTTTTAACTATATATATTTTGTAACTACCCACTAATCATACCTTATATGTGCACTTGAATCACTTTATTTTTAGATGATACACTTATTTTATCCTCTTTTTGGACACAATTTACAAGTGTATATATATTTATATATTTTTCTACACAGTATTTATTATGTATTAATTTGATATATACATTATTATTATTTTTTGATTCATCTCATCACGGAGTCACTTTGAAGTTCACTTTTTATTTTTCACCTTAGAGTGTCACATAGAATTGGTCACACATATTTATTATTATCTAGCTACCTATTAGGTGTATGAGGTGTTGCACGTAGTCACTTTTCCTTATCGATCTCAAGTGAAGTTGCTATATTGCTCCTTACATCTATATTTTTTATCAGCTATACGCATATTCCTTTATCCTATCAGGTATACATATATTTATTTTACCATTTATACATACCTGTCCTATATTTATCCATTTATACATTGTTATATATTTATTTTTATCCTGCTCTCCCCATACCTACCCTGAACAGCGCCACCATCCCTTAAAGCGGTTCTGCACTCTGAAAATTTTTTTTTTTTTTAAGGATGTAATATAAAGTGTGCTTACCTTTATTAGGGGACTCACCTGTTCCATCTTCCATCTCGATCGCCGCCGGTTTTCGTCCGATGAAGTTCCTCGTCTTCTTCTTTAGTGCTGGGGGCCATCTTGCCTGTGGGCATGTGAAACACCCACAGGGACTTTAGATGGCCCACCATGCACTGCCGTTACTCGCGCGTGCGCAGTAACGGCTCATCTGCCGAGATCTCACGAGATTTCGGCAGATGCGGCCGAAATCTCGGGAGATTTCGGAAGATGTGGCCGAAATCTCGCGAGATTTCGGAAGATGCCCGCACTGACTCCTGGGATCTATGACACCAGATCCCAGGAGACAGTGCGGCGTGACGACGATCGACGCAAGACCCCGCCCGCCGCCGCAGAGGGAGAAGACCGGAAGTCTTCAATTACAAGGTAAGTAAAAAAAAAAAAAAAAAAAAAAAACATTTCATTTAGTACTCTTTGCCTGATTTGGAAGGCAAAGAGATTTACTAAATGAAATGGGTGTAGAACCGCTTTAATTTAAAACCATTTCCTTTACTACACACTCGTGTGCAGTATCTATCTGGGAGGCTGCAGTTCCAATCCTAAGCGCGGATCCTATATACACAAACTGCCATGATGTTTGTCCAGATAAAGTCTACGTCAGAGTGGTAGAAAGGCAATGTATATAGGACATTAACAAAAGGAAAAAGAGGAAAAAATGTAATTACACTTGCCAGGCCCATGGACCCCAGGGTTCCAGAGAGATGTTGGTCCATGTTGCTACCTCTTTCCTAGTTTGTTAAAATAACATGAGTATGGTTAAAACCTCCAGGTTTCTATTGCTGTGTCCATTCAGGGGTGATTTCCCTCACTTCAGGTAAAGTCTTTGCCGCAAGAAGGAAGGGGAAAGCTCCCCAGTGATAATAAAATCAGCAATGTAGATTCTAACCCTTCCCCATGCAGCTGAAAAAAAAAAATTCCTTTATTGCTATCTGAGTCTCAGTTAAAGAAGTTTTCCATCATGTCCTGTGCTGAAGGCATGAATGGAAAATTGGTGATCAGGAAGATCACCTATTGGATAGAGTAGACAGAGCAGACCCTTTGTCAGGCTTATAGTGCACCAATTATATGTTTAGAATAAAGTCTTTTTTTAACTCTAATGCCACGTACACACGATCGGAATTCTCACCGGAAAAAGCTCTGACGGTTTTCCCGACGGAATTCCGCTCAAACTGTCTTGCCTACACACGGTCACACCAAATTCCGACATTCAAGAACGTGGTGACGTATAACACTACAACGAGCCTAGTTCAATACTAGTCAAATTGTTTCCGAGCATGCATAGGAATCTTGAGCGTCAGAATTGCTACAGACGATCGGAATTTCCCATAGAAACCTTTCCCGTCTGAAAAATTGAGAACGTGCTCAAAATTCTGATGGAGCCTACACACGGTCGCATTTTCCGATGAAAAGCTCTCATGTGTCTATTTCTGGCTGGAATTCCGATCGTGTGTACGCGGCATAACATCTTGGTAGGGCGCTTTTTTCAAACTCTGAAAAAGATATATATATTGGGCAAAGTAGGTAGAAATACAGTTGGTCTATCGCATCCCAAAATTAAATAAATAAATGTATCAGTAGGCTGTAGTGTGCATGAACACTGGCCAATACCCCTGGGGGATGCTTGGGGTGAAGATAGACACTTGAGAGGTGTATGCTCTTAATAAGGTAAATAATTTATTAAAGAAAAATTGTACAAATATAGAAATGCTGAATAAAGTTCAGTATGTTTGCATACATAGTGGGGTAGGCTTGTACAGTTTTAACATGTCAACAGCATAAACATACAGAAACGTTGTGACAATTAAGAACTTGCTTGATACATATATGATAAGGATGATGCCAACATGTTTCGGACTTTGGTCCTTTGTCAAGGCAACTAGATATCCTTTTGATTCACATCTAAATGTGTGTAAGAATCATAGGGTTAGTACAGATAAGTAGAGACAAATAATACAGTCATTTTAGCCATTGCTATGTACAACCGGTGCAGTACATGAAAAATTGTATGGAAATTAAGCAGGTACTCACATGTGATGCCAACATTCATATTTGCCACAGGGAGAGCCACTAAACATGGTGTATATAAGTAGATATTTGTAAAAACAAAAGGAAGGTGGCCATTAGTAGTGGAAAGCTTGCTGGAATACCCTCAGCGGATTACAAGGTCCAATACAAGGCTTGGGCAAAAGCCCAGGTCTTGTAGCAGGCAGATAGCTGAGCCAGGCAATGTATGACTGTAAAAATAGAGTATAAGTGTAAGAATAATAAGGGTAGTAGTAATAGAGATGCGTAAGCAGCCCTATGAAGCAAAACGCCGTTGTTACCTGGATAGAAATCGCTTGGGATGAGGGATCAGTCAGCTCTGGGTCATCAGCAGCATGTACTGAGGCCATCTGCTGTGTGGTAGGTAGACCTATCGTCTCTGGACGCGGCTGCCTTACTGATAACCTCAGTCGTTACATAGATAAACTACTCCAGCCTTTAGTACAGGCGTTACCGTCATATATACGTGATACCACACACTTACTTCAAGGTCTTTCGGACCTCCATGTCGATGCCGACACTGTCCTGGTCGCCATCGACGTGGAGGCCCTTTACAGTTCTATACCCCACTCTTTAGGGCTTACAGCCATCCAGCACACCTTGTTCAATGCTAATATATACTCCCGTGAGTTGTCTCTATTTATTGTTAGAGCACTCAAATTCATTTTAACCCACAACTTTTTCTCTTTCAATGGGTCCCACTACCTCCAGGTACAGGGCGTCGCCATGGGCACTTGCTGCGCCCCGGCGTACGCCAATCTGTACCTGGGGGAGTGGGAACGTGAACTATTCTTAGACGATGCAGCCAGCATCTATACTAAACATGTAGCCTCTTTTCGACGCTACATTGATGACATTCTAATTCTATGGCAAGGCCCTATTGATACTCTACAACAATTTCTCCAATATCTTAATACGTCCAACTCTCTCAACCTTAAATTTACAATGACCTATAGTTACAGTTCCATCTCTTTCCTTGATCTAACGCTTAGCAAGGACAGACATGGACAACTACAGAGCCATCTGTTCCGGAAACCTACCGCCGGTAACACTATCCTGGCTGCTTCTAGCTTCCACCCACAGCCGTTATTAAAATCTATCCCTTTTGCCCAATATCTCCGTGCTCGACGCAATTGCTCGACGGATACCTCCTTTGAACACGAGGCCTCCGTGCTACGTAATAGGTTACGGGCACGGGGCTATAAGAACAGTGTCCTTAAAGACGCATACAAAAAAGCGAAATCTAAATCACGCTCTGTTTTACTTACTCCCAAACAAACTGGGCCATCTACTCAATCTCCCCTTAGAATCATTACAAACTACTGTCAACAACATAATGAGATTTCTCAAATACTTTTGAAACATTGGCATATTATTGCCACAGATAGGACCCTTTCCCCCTTTGTTCCGCCAAAACCTTTAATTACTTACCGACGTGCTCCTTCCCTTCGAGACAAACTTATCACCAGTGAATACAAAAGCACTAATAAATCCCAGAAGCAACTCAAGGGCACATTCCCATGTGGCAATTGCAGTTATTGCAAATATCTATCCAAATCTAACATACACAATGTCCTCCCCAATGGTCAACGATTTTTTCCTAAATATTATGTGAACTGCCGCTCAGTTGGCATTGTTTATTTACTTGAATGTGAATGTGGGTGCTTCTATGTGGGCAAGACCAAACTACCTTTCTGGAAGCGGATTTATGGCCATATTAGCAGTGTAAACCAAAGAGATCCAGATCTACCTTTGGGGCGACACTGCAATACTGTCCATCAAGACGCTATCCCCAAAATCTCATTTAAAGCCTTAGATCATATCCCACCCCCTGCTCGAGGTGGTGACTACAATAAAGCGCTATTACAAAGCGAACTTCGATGGATTTTCCATCTTAATGCTACCTTACCCCCTGGCCTCAATGAGGCCTTTAATTTCAAACCCTACCTTGACGGTTTTGAAACTGGAGTCTGTGAATTAGATCTCTGATTCTATCTTCCACATTCCAGCACCCACATGAATCATAATCTCTGTTAAATCCCTTTTTGCAATACTTGCTGTAATCTGTGATGTGTCCACTTTATTCAATGTTACATGCCATAATGTTCCTCATATTATATATTATCTTTATTATTCAGGTACAACACATGTCCGCCATAAATTCATAGCCACTTAAATATTTATACTCAACAATGTTGTGCTATCTCAGACTTAATAGCTTGTTTCCCTCAGTTTGGATACCCGGCGCGGGTAAGACTTGGTAAGCATGCGCAGCTTTCCCTTTTGCGCATGCGCCAACTTTCCGCTGTATTATGGACTCTGCCGCCGGTCCACTTCCTGTTTGCACTCCATGGTGGAGCGCATCAGGTCGTCAGCGGCTTTCTTCCTGCGTCGGTGACGTCCCGACGCCGGACGTGACCCCGCCGTCATGACGCGCTCACGCCCGGCGCCGCCCCGTCAGAGGTCCTCACTGGAGATACACCTATGGCGCTTCAGGCGCCTTCTCCTCACAGGCAAAACAGCCAATCAGCAGATCTTTCAGCCCAAATATCCACACCTTACCCAGCTGATTGTCATTAGATGAACACTTATATACCCACACAGCAGATGGCCTCAGTACATGCTGCTGATGACCCAGAGCTGACTGATCCCTCATCCCAAGCGGTTTCTATCCAGGTAACAACGGCGTTTTGCTTCATAGGGCTGCTTACGCATCTCTATTACTACTACCCTTATTATTCTTACACTTATACTCTATTTTTACAGTCATACATTGCCTGGCTCAGCTATCTGCCTGCTACAAGACCTGGGCTTTTGCCCAAGCCTTGTATTGGACCTTGTAATCCGCTGAGGGTATTCCAGCAAGCTTTCCACTACTAGTGGCCACCTTCCTTTTGTTTTTACAAATATCTACTTATATACACCACGTTTAGTGGCTCTCCCTGTGGCAAATATGAATGTTGGCATCACATGTGAGTACCTGCTTAATTTCCATACAATTTTTCATGTACTGCACCGGTTGTACATAGCAATGGCTAAAATGACTGTATTATTTGTCTCTACTTATCTGTACTAACCCTATGATTCTTACACACATTTAGATGTGAATCAAAAGGATATCTAGTTGCCTTGATAAAGGACCAAAGTCCGAAACATGTTGGCATCATCCTTATCATATATGTATCAAGCAAGTTCTTAATTGTCACAACGTTTCTGTATGTTTATGCTGTTGACATGTTAAAACTGTACAAGCCTACCCCACTATGTATGCAAACATACTGAACTTTATTCAGCATTTCTATATTTGTACAATTTTTCTTTAACTAGTTAACAACCGGCCCATAGCCGAAAAACGGCTACAGGGCGGTTGCTTAACTCTGGGAGGCCGTTAATTAACGGCCTCACAGAATTCTGCTCTTGCGCGCCCCCTGGTGCGCGCACTCGAGAGCATCCATGATCGCCGGGTCCAGAGGACCCGGCGGATCATGGATCACGGTAAACGGCCGCTCATCGCTCCGTCAAATGAACGCAAACCGGCGTTCCTCTCTCCTCCTCTCTCTGTACCGATCGGTACAGTATGAGAGGAGAGGGGGGGGATCGGTGGCAGCAGTGCTGTGGGCGGGATCTGTAGTGCCCACAGCCTGCTCTGTCACCACCGATCCATCCATCCATGCTCAGCCATCCCTCCATACCCTGCAATACCCAGCAATAGCCTGCAGTGTATTGCTGGGTATTGCAGGGTATGGAGGGATGGCTGAGCATGGATGGATGGATTCTCTGCCATCCCCCCCAATACTGTGCCATACCCCCCTATACTCTGCCATACCCCCCTATACTCTGCCATACCCCCCTATACTCTGCCATACCCCCCTATACTCTGCCATACCCCGCAATACTCTGCCATACCCCGCAATACTCTGCCATACCCCGCAATACTCTGCCATACCCCGCAATACCCTGCGATACTCTGCCATACCCTGCGATACTCTGCCATACCCTGCGATACCCTGCCATACCCTGCGATGCCCTGCCATACCCTGCGATGCCCTGCCATACCCTGCGATGCCCTGCCATACCCTGCGATGCTCTGCCATACCCTGCGATGCTCTGCCATACCCTGCCATACCCTGCGATACTCTGCCATACCCTGCGATACTCTGCCATACCCTGCGATACTCTGCCATACCCTGCGATGCTCTGCCATACCCTACGATGCTCTGCCATACCCTGCGATACCCTGCCATACCCTGCGATACCCTGCCATACCCTGCGATACTCTGCCATACCCTGCGATACTCTGCCATACCCTGCGATACTCTGCGATGCTCTGCGATACCCTGCCATACCCTGCCATACCCTGCGATACCCTGCGATACCCTGCGATACTCTGCGATACCCGGCGATACTCTACCATACCCTGCGATACTCTGCAATACCCGGCGATACTCTGCGATACTCTACCATACCCTACGATACTCTGCAATACCCGGCGATACTCTGCAATACCCTGCGATACTCTGCCATACCCTGCAATACCCAACAATACCCTGCGATACTCGCTACGATCAAAGCCAGGATTTTTTTTTTTTTTATTTCAGGCTTTCCAGCCTAGAGGTGAGATGTGGGGTCTTATTGACCCCATATCTCACTGTAAAGAGGACCTGTAATGCCATATTCCTATTACAAGGGATGTTTACATTCCTTGTAATAGGAATAAAAGTGATCAAAAAATTTTCGGGGGGGAAAAAAAGGGTCAAACTAAAATAAATAAAGTAAAATGAACAATAAAATATATATATATTTTTTTTTTAAAGCGTCCCTGTCCCCGTGTGCTCGCACGCAGAAGCGAACGCATACGTAAGTCCCGCCCACATATGAAAACGGTGTTCAAACCACACATGTGAGGTATCGCTGCGAACGTTAGAGCGAGAACAATAATTTTGGTCCTAGACCTCCTCTGTAACTCAAAACATGTAACCAGTAAAAATTTTTAAAGCGCCGCCTATAGGGATTTTTAAGTAGCGAAGTTTGGCGCCATTCCGCAAGCGTGTGTAATTTTGAAGGGTGACATGTTAGGTATCTATTTACTCGGCGTAACTTCATCTTTCACATTATGTAAAAACATTGGGCTAAATTTACAGTTTTGTTTTTTGTAAAGCACAAAACATTTTTTTTCCCAAAAAAACGCGTTCGAAAAATTGCTGCGCAAGTACCGTGCTAGATAAAAAGTTGCAACAACCGCCATTGTATTCTCTAGGGTCTTTGCTAAAAAAACATATATAATGTTTTGGGGTTCTATGTAATTTTCTAGCGAATAAATGATGATTTTTACATGTAGGAGAGAAATGTCAGAATTGGCCTGGGTGCTCCAGAACGCCTGATGGTGCTCCCTGCATGTCGGGCCTCTGTATGTGGCCAGGCCACGCTGTGTAAAAGTCTCACACATGTGGTATCGCCGTACTCAGGAGTAATAGCAGAATGTGTTTTGGGGTGTAATTTGTGGTATGCATATGCTGTGTGTGAGAAATAACCTGCTAATATGACAATTTTGTGAAAAAAAAAAAAAAATTAAAAAAAAAATCTTGATATTGCAAAGAATTGTGGGAAAAAATGACAACTTCAAAAAACTCACCATGCCTCTTTCCAAATACCTTGGAATGTCTTCTTTACAAAGTCATTTGGGGGGTATTTGTACTTTTATGGCATGTTAGGGTCTCAAGAAATGAGATAGGCCGTCAGTACTTCAGGTGTGATCAATTTTCAGATATTGGCACCATAGCTTGTGGACTCTATAACTTTCACAAAGACCAAATAATATACCCCAATTTGTACTTATTTTTACCAAAGATATGTAGCAGTATAAATTTTGGCCAAAATTTATCAAGAAAAATTACAAATTTGCTACATTTTATAACAAAAACGAAGAAAAATTCATTTTTTTACTGAATTTTCAGTCATTTTTTTCTTTTATAGCGCAAAAAATAAAAAACCCAGAGGTGATTAAATACCACCAAAAGAATGCTCTATTTGTGTGAAAAAAAGGACAAAAATTTCATATGGGTACAGTGTTGTATGAATGAGTAATTGTCATTCAAAGTGTGAGAGCACCGAAAGCTGAAAATTGGTCTGGTTATTAAGGGTGTTTAAGTGCCCAGTGGTCAAGTGGTTAATAAATTATTTACCTTATTAAGAGCATACACCTCTCAAGTGTCTATCTTCACCCCAAGCATCCCCCAGGGGTATTGGCCAGTGTTCATGCACACTACAGCCTACTGATACATTTATTTTTTCAAACTCTACTATTGCTTCTACAGTCCAAGGTTGCTGTCCTCTAGTGCAGGATTCTCCAAACTTTCTAAACAAAGGGCTGGCTTATTGTCCTCCAGACTTTAGGATGGCTGGACTGTGACCACTGTAAGTGGAAATTTTCCTGGCATCCGTGGGAGTAAACTTCGCCACATTTGGTATTAGGGGGGAGGAATAATGCACCATCATTGGTATCATATGTAGAAATAGTGTCCCATTATCGGTGTCAGTGGTAGAAATGATCCCTCATTGTTGGTGTCAGATGGCATAATAGTGTCTTGTATGAATGGAAGAAATAGTGCCGGTTAAAAGCAAGCAAAGGACCGCAGTTGGGAGACCGCTGTTCTAGCCTCTTGGTATACAAGAACAGCCTACTTATTACCTAGATCCCCATTGGGACACCACCAGGATGTTTTTGTCAAATAGTATATCAAGAATACTGAAGTATATCTATCTAAGGCTCCAGCACCAGCAATCTACCACTTCAAGCTATTTTATATTGCAGTCTGTGTCCTTGCTGGGGCAATTCAACTCCATAATTATCCTGTTGACCCATGTCACTGAGACAGCAAGTGTTAAAACTAAAATGTTTTGGCTTTACATATGCTTAAAGTGGAGTTCCACCCTTAAAAAAAATGTCATTACTGTGCATGAAATAATACAAATAAAAAACATTTGTAGAATTTTTTTTTAACTTACCTTTTCATGCCTGTTGCTATGTGGTCCCTTGAAATCTTCCTCCTTCATCACCGCGGATTTTTACATCACTTCCCTTGGTGCGTCCACTCACTACTGCTCCTGGTAGATGTTTTTTATAATTTCCCAGGAGTCAGTGGGCAGCGCCGGGGGCTTCATTGCCATCACAATGGGGTGGGCACTTCCGATGCCGCCCCCGTTGTGATGGCAACCTGAGTAGTTGACGGCGCTGTGATAATGACAGAATGCACATGCGCAAGATCGGGGAGAGAGAGGGCAGTGCATGCTGGTCCAGCAGCAGCACCGTATCCCGGAACTGGATGCTTGTGGGCTTCACATGCTCACAAGTAATATGAAAACGGCCAGCAATGAATTATCTACATTTATTTCTGATATGAATCCAGACATCGGGGGACGAATTTTACAAAATACATGAGTGTTGCAATGCTATGTTATAAGCTTATGAAAGGTTTAAAAAAATATATTGATTGTCGTTGGAACTCCGCTTTAAAAACATCAGTGCATTTTCACTGAACCTTGCCCTTATCTAACTGTTTTAAAGATGATAAAATAATTAAACAATCTGTTTAGACTTCCCTTTTTGCCATAAGAGAAATTGTATTCAGGACTATCCAGCAGGAGGATACAATTGCTGAACCATTTTGAATAATTTCAGCTCCTACTTTCCTATAACTCACTGTTATTATAGAAGCAGAATTGATATTGCTGTATCATAGATTGCTGAACTCCGGTTGCTCCTCAACCAATTATATTCTGCTTCAAGAATAGGGAGACAAGCTGGCTAATTCTAACATAAACCTTTTATGTTTACCCCAGTATAATTAAATTCAGCAATTTTGTCAAATTTTTCCTGAACAGTTTAAAATTCATCACAATGGAGCAGAAGAGATAAAATGAACTTTCGAGTGGTCTACTGATGATTTTTTTAAGTTGACATCATGCACGGATTTCTGAAGATGTGAACGTCATTATAAAAGAGGATAGAATAATGTTCAAAGCAGCTCTCACTGATGAGTGGTAATGTTGCAGATGAGGGCAATACAGATCTGTATAAAGTGTCAAGTTTATTATTGCACACTCTTCTTTGTCAGACTGTAGGATGAATGGCAACTTTTTTTATGCTCCCCCTGTCCAACTCCGAGTTCAGAGCTAATGCTTTTGGTAACAGCAAAAGATGTTCTGAATGATGTTTTCTAAATAGGACAATCACGAAGCAGATTTCTGAGCAGTGTTAACAGATAAAACATTGGCCCCACTAAAATATCTGCGCTTACAAAATCAAGGCTAGAGCCATTTACTTTCTAAAGTTTCTGTTACAGCAAAAAGGTAAGTCATGAGTCATGACACGACGAATTCAACCAGGTTGTAGGAAAAAAAAAGCAAAAATGCAGAGAAAACACTGATAACTATTCTATTGGAGCCCTTTTGTGTTCTTTCCTGACATAACGTGGGAGAGTCAGTTGAAAACTATTATTTTACAAAGTTGGTGACAATGAAAAACATTGAACTTCCATTACTTTGACTAGCGAAAAGAAATGTCTAACAGAAAAAAATGAGTTATTTGCTGCAAATCAATAAATCAGGTCATAGTTTAAAATCAAAATTAAAGCAACATTTAAAATGTGACTTGCATTATACTTGTTTGTTAGCACTTTACATTCCAGATGAATAAAACTGGTGTAGTAGTTCAGGGACCAGCCATGCTGCCGGATGGACCACATGGTTATATTGTAGAAGGTTAGTTCATTTGTTAGTTTTTGGCTGATGCTTATTTATTTATTTTTTAATTTCCTTTTATTACATTTAAATTTTTTTGTAGTGCATTGGGTATCTTTTTTACTCTCCTTTCAAACCCCACCAAGTTGAGCATTTACACAGCATAGTAAAGGATGATTTATAAAATGTAACCACAGGCCACATCTCTGCATATTTTCTGCTGTTCTCTGCCACATTTTTGGGTGTTGTAAGGAGTGAATGTTATATGATTTTGTCCCATAGTGTTTCATATATTCTTATTCAGTGTTTACATCTGTTTATTCCTATATCAAGGTCCTCTAGAATGTGTCTGAGGAAGACCTTTGTCTCAAAACGTGTTGGACATCTGGGTATAGGCAAAACTAGCATTCCCTGTGCCTTTATTTTTGATAGGTGGCAGTGATAGGTGGGACTGATGGGTGGCACTGATGGACACTGGTAGGTGACACTGATAGGCATCACTGATCAGTGGTACTGATGATAAGGCACTGATGGGCATTGATTGGCAGCACTGATGGGCATTGATTTGTGGCACTGGTGAGCGAAGTTAGGTGGCACTGGTGGGCACTGGTAGGTGGCACTGGTGGATACTGATAGGTGGCACTGGTGGGCACTGGTAGGTCACACTGGTGGGCACAGATAAGGCAGCGGTGGTCTCTGTGTGAGGGGCCGATGTCCCTCTGACAGAAGCCAGTGATCGGCTTTTTTTCCCCCTCGCGCTGTCAGCATGAGGTGAAAAAAATAATACAGATCTTCTGTTTACATCCCATGATCAGCTGTCATTGGATGACAGCTGATCACGTGGTAAAGGGCCAGGATCAGCCCCTCACTCCGATCTGTGATCAGCTGAGTCTCATAAACACGGTGATCACAGAGCATGCCATGCGGGCCCCCGCAGAGACACGCAGACATCGCATGCTCGGGAGGACATCTATTGATTGCCTTCCGTCAATTAAGGCCCATGCTATAGCTGTCATTCGGCTATAGCGTGGGCGGGAGGTGGTTAAGGGATAGGAACATTAATTATCTTTGATGCCCACCAAGCCAGAAAGTGCCCCAGGCGAAGAGAGGCAATGCAAATTTTGTATTTTTTGATGGAAAACTTGCATCGGAACCCAGCCCCTAAAAGCTTCAAGATGCTTACCAGTTAATGCCATTGTGGGCTTTTTGGATAATGAACTGTTTGCCACCACAACTGGGGCAGAAACATTTTGACCCAGAAAACCTTCAGAGGATATGCAGCAACCACAAGTGGAGAAAAGATGCTTGCAATCTGTACTTTAGGCTTCTTACGCTAGCAATGACAAGTGTTCAACTTCAGCCGCATCTCTAATGCTATTGACCTGCACTGTCTCAAAAGAGAACCTGTCTTTGTATATTATTTAGAAGGCTACTTCTTCTAAAGAATATACAAAACTGAAGACAGCAGATATACATGTAAAACTTATGAAGGGAGATTTGTTTAATCTCTGTGTATCTCTGTGTATCATCTAGAGCTGTTCACTTCAATGGGTATAGGAGAGGGTTTACATCCACTTTAAGGCAATCTTGATGCACTCTTTATCTTGTAAAGACAACTTCCTCCAGGCTCACATCAATCCTTTGCGCCTATGAATAGTGGGGTGGAAGAGCTTCTGTCACCCTCTTTGAGGCAATCTTGACATATTATTTACTTTGTAAACACAGCGCCACCCAGCTATTTCTTGCAGCTAAGCATAATGGGCCAGAGAGCTTCTGTCTGCCTTTTTAAGGCGGTCCTGACTCCTGACAAACTCTTCAGGCCATAGTGTTAGCGTTTTCAGTATGGAAGAGGATTTTCTCTACCTTGGTCTGGGTTTCTGGTTCTCACATATATCCCTGTCAGTGGGACAGGCTGGGCTCCTTAGCCAAGAGAGAGGTCAGTTAGCACCTGAATGCACTCTTTTAGCAGCAAAATACCTACCTGGTCTAATGACCTCTACCTATAGGAATCGTGTGGATCTTTGTTATGTAGTGAGCTCATAGTGCAGGGCAGCTGGAACACTGACATTTAGTCAGGTATAATAATAATGCCACACTGAGACATTTCGCTTGGTAGCAGGAAATGACCCTTGATGCAGGGTTTGCGCTATGGGTATGCTGGCATGCAGTCCTATTGTGTGAATGCCCTATCTGTAAGCCGCTGGGTCTTTAATCCCCTGTACCTCAACTCTTCTGCCTGCCTCCCACTCCTGGCAACCTTCTCACCTTGCTCACTTCCAAGATGGCTTCCAGGTAGTCTTGCCCAATTCCAAGATGGCCACTGGAGTAGTACTTGCCCAAACCAAAGATGGCCCCCATGTGTGCTCTATCAACTTGGGGCGGCACAGTGGTGTAGTGGTTAGCACTCTCACCTAGCAGTAAGAAGGGTCTCTGGTTCAAATCCCAACCACAACACTACCTGCCTGGAGTTTGCATGTTCTCCCTGTGCCTCTGTGGGTTTCCTCCGGGTGCTCCGGTTTCCTCCCACAATCCAAAGACATGTGGGTAGGTTAATTGGCTTCTGTCCAAAAAAAAATTGTCCCTTGTATATGAATGGGGACTTTGGATTGTGGGCTCCTTGAGGGTAGGGACATGTGATGTGAGTGTGCAATGTACAGGGATAGGGACAATTGTAGACACTCACTCAGGTTGAACTGGATAGACTGATGTCTTTATTCAACCTTACTAACTATGAAACTATGAAACTATGAAACTATGAAACTATGAAACTATAACTTCACCTGTTCAGCATAATGCATCATTCCCTTGAATGTAGACTTAGCTTTCTCTTCCACAATTGCCACTAGAATGCATACTGGAACATGGTGCAGCTGCAGCCCATCCGAGAGGAGATGTAACACACAACTTATGAGGCCGTTCACAGATAAATTCCAAAAAATTAGAAAACATACTTATCTTGGATATGCAGTGTCACAGTTCAATGGATCCACTCACTTCTGGGAGGCAGGCTCCAGACACGCACAGCTCTTTTAAGGAACATAGAACTGGCTGCACTGCTGTATGTGGGGCTAGTTTTCACCTCAAGAAATCCACGAAAGGGGCGCTCTGCCTTACCAAAGTATTTAGTGCCCCAAGGTCAAGGACTGCACTACAGGACAGGCTGAACCTGTGCGGAAAACTACCAAAGGTGGAAGGTAAGGTTTTTCTGATACCTGAGATGCAATCGGATATTCCCTGGATCAACTTTATCTATAAATGTTAGTATCCAGTTATATTATATTATGTACATTTAGGAAAGAATCCAGGTCTTTTTTAAAAGCAATCTACTGAGCTGGCTTGAACCAGCTCTTGAGAGAGTCTATTGCACATTTTTGCAGCTCTTATGCCCTGTACACACAGTCGGAAATTCCAACGGAAAAGGTCCGATTGGATTATGTTGTCGGATAATCCGATCGTGTGGGGGCTCTATCGGACTTTTTCCGTTGGAAATTCCGCCGGAAAAAATTTGAGAGCAGGATCTAAAATTTTCCGCCAACAAAACCCGATCAGACTTTTTCCGATCGTTTGTAGAGAATTTCCGACGGACAAAGTGCCACGCATGCTCAGATCAAATTACGAGACCAAAGCTATTGGCTACTAGTCTCTACGTAGTTCTGTTGTACGCAATGAACGTCACCACGTTCCGAACGATCAGATTTTCTGACAACTTTGTCCGACCGTGTGTATGCAACACCAGTTTTGGACAAAATCCTTCGGAAAAAATCTGATGGATTTTGTTGTCGGAATGTCCGACCGTGTGTACAAGGCATTACTGTGAAGAAACCTTTGCATATTTGGAGATGTAATCTCTTATCCTCTAGAAGTGCCCCCTTGTCCATTGTGATAACCTTAAAGTGAATAACTCAACACCAAGTTCACTATATGGACCACTTACAGTATGTATTTATACATGTTGATAATATCCCTCCTCAATCTCCTCTTCTCAAGATAGAATAAATGAAATTCCTCTAAGTTTACCTCATAGCTGAGCTCCTCCTTGACTCTTATCGGTTTGGTTGCTCTTCTCTGCACTTTCTCCAGTTCCCCAATATCTTTTTTGTGAACTTGAGCCCAAAACTGAACTGCAAATTCTCGATAAGGTCTTACTAATGATTTGTAAAGGGGTAAAATATCTCTCTCTGGATGCAAACGCTTCGGAACACTGAACAGCGCCGTGACGTCAGCACGTTGCTCCTGCTGACGTGCTTCATCATAAGTCTGGTGTCATTCCCCCAGCTGGTAAGCGTGCACTTTATGTGGTGGCAGATACACTTTGCATGTTGGTGTGAATTTGTCATCTGCACAAGGAGGACACCAAACGCTTGGAGTTTGTCTATTGCTTATTAGCAATACTTCGAAGGACATGTTTGTTCATGGTGCTGACTTATTTTTTGGGACTCAACAATACTTAATGTTGACTCACATATTGTCACATTTTTCACTATTGTCACAATTTGTCAATTGTCAACCTATTCGTTTTGTTTCTAGAGTGCAGCTCTCATATTTTATTGTCTATTTTTGTGTCTATCTCACCATAGAGCTGCTGCAATTTTTAGGGATTTTAGGACACAGCGCAGTTTATTTTTTCTACACATTATAAAATACTTACCTTAGAATGAAGCCCTTCATCGGCATGCTATCACCGCTGACAGGGCTTCCATCTTCCCCAGGTCTTTCTTCCAGGATTGCAGGCTTTGGCTGTATGAGTGGCCACAGCCACGATGATGTCACTCCCACTCATGTGCGTGGGTGCCCTTGGCTCTGAAGGTCCGGCAGATGAATGTGCTTAATCTGAACAGGCATTGATGATAGATTATTACCTCTCCTACTGTGCCTAAGAGGAGTTAGTTGATGCATGTATAGTGATTTATCATTATGCCTGTCAGTGGGGTTACCAGCTAGTTGGCCTGAAGTGGGACTCATAAAGGACAAACATGCAGTGAATTTAGCGACTGTCCACAACACCCATGTTACATGTATTCCCCAAGTGAATACTAAATCAGCCTTCTGTTGTCTGGCTCATTGATATGACTTTTAGCACTGTTCCTTTGGGCAACACTTACTGGAGGATTGTGAATATATACCTCTACAATGAAGGGTTAAGACATTTTGCTTAGTCGAAAAGGAATATAAGACTTATTTGACAATAGCTAATAAAGGGGAAAAATAAAATAATGAAAATAAGTAGGTGGAGAAGAAAGGAGATAAAAAACATATTTTCACCTTGTTTCAAACCGATTGTTTTTGGTATGCAAGTTAGCCTTGGATTCTTACTATACTTATTTATTATTCCCCTTGTATACTGGGGCACAACCTCATCACCTCTATCTGCCCTTTATTCAAGTATAGATTTTTATCACGTCTTGGTCCTAGCACTAGCATAATTCCCCTAATTTATTAGCTATTCCATGGTATGTCTTTACTTATAGTTTACACTATATTATACACATTTTTTATAGATGGCTACGGTGATGTGGATCACATAAATTTTGCATATCCATGAGGGTTTTCTCCTGGGGACTGCTGTTTCCTACTGGTTTTCCACTGTTATATTCAAGGTTTTTCCACCTCAGCTCCCGGGGCTGATGACTCTTCTTGGCCAGCCTTCAGCCCTCCTTGATTGCGTCCAGACTCATTAGCATATCTGTATGTAGTACTGGGTAATTATTCCCCTCCTCTTCCTATAGACATCTACTTTATAACATAATTTCTACCTTTATTATTTGAACATTTTTTTATAGACACCTACCCTACATCTGCTCCTGAAGAGTATCAGAAGCCACGAAACGCACCAAGCTATTAGATGCCCCCCTGTTTTTATATCGCAAGATTTTTACCATTTTACTCTCCATGTCTATCTGGATTGTACCAATTAATTTAGGCTATGTTCATTATTCTGTGGAGACAAGCAACAATGAGTTTGGTTTTAATAATGTCTACAATATGAACTATTATGTTACTATATTATTATGTTACTATACAATTTGTATGCAATACATTTTCTTGATTGGCAATTGTTGTTATGCATTATGCCTTCATGGTTATGGTTTATGGTTCCAACTTATTATATACTTGCCAGACACATATTTGCTGTGCTCTCTCCTTGGTTGCATGTAGGGATGAGCCGAACACCCCCGGGTTCGGTTCGAACCAGAACCTTCGAACGGACCGAAAGTTCGCGCAAATTTTCGAACCCTATACGTTATAATGGACGCGAACGTTCGAAATCAAAAGTGCTAATTACAACGGCCAATATGCATGTTAATGTCATAAAACAGGTTTGGGGACCCGGGCCCTGCCCCAGGGGACATATATCAATGCAAAAAGAACTTTTAAAAACTAACGTTTTTTCGGGAGCAGTCATTTTAATGATGCATAAAGTGAAAAAAAAAAAGTGAAATTTTCCTTTAAATATGGTACCTGGGGGGTGTCTAAAGTATGCCTGTGAAGTGGCATGTGTTTCCCGTGTTTAGAACTGTCCTTGCACAAAATGACATTTGTAAAGGAAAAAAAGAAGCCATTTAAAACCACTTGCGGCTTTAGGTTTGATCTTAAGTAGAATCTGAACAGGTACATTATGAAGTGTAGCTCCATCCCAAAAAAATCTATTTTTAAGCTTTTTGGAGAACATAGGGAGGGGTTATCACCCCTGTAACATTTGCTGTCTTTGCACATGTGTTCAGAACATGTCACCTCACTTTCCGTCCCAATGACAAATGTTTTTGGAAAAGTGGGGTTTTAATTGAAACAAGGATTGGTGATAAAGTATCAGTAGAGAGGAGATACCTTTTTCCCAAATTAAATCTAACAGGATAGAATTTCCCTTCCTAGGGGTAGATTTCCTCTCACTTCCTGTTTTCTCTTTCCATTTGCAAGTAGGAGTCGTTTGTAAGTTGGATGTTTGAAAGTAGGGGCCTGGCGTATATACTCTGCAGAAATTTGCCCTATTAGATGTTGGTGTAGCCACAAGACTGGTGGGCACAGGAATGGGCCCTGCTGTGAGTTAATAGATCAAGATTTGTAATTGCATGCACCTCTTGAACAGGGCAGAAAAATTGGGGGTGGTGGTGGTGGTGGTGGACGGTTTTGCCACAAGACTGTAAGCTCTCACAGTTACTCTTGGTGGGCGCAGGAATGGGCCCTGCTGTGAGTTATTAGATCAAGATTTGTAATTGCAAGCACCTGATGAACAGGGCAGAAAAATTGGGCCTTTGGCGGTGGTGGTGGACGGTGTTGCCACAAGACTGTAGGCCCTCATAGTTACTCTTGGTGGGCGCAGGAATGGGCCCTGCTGTGAGTTATTAGATCAAGATTTGTAATTGCAAGCACCTGATGAACAGGGCAGAAAAATTGGGCCTTTGGCGGTGGTGGTGGACGGTGTTGCCACAAGACTGCAGGCCCTCATAGTTACTCTTGGTGGGCGCAGGAATGGGCCCTGCTGTGAACTATTAGATCAAGATTTGTAATTACCCGCCCCTGTTAAACAGGGGCTGAAAAATTGTGCCTTAGGCACTGGTGCTGGTGCCACAACACTGCAACCCGGCCCTCACAGATACTGTACTTGGAGCACAGCAGTCACACGTGTTGCGAAGCATTTTTTTAAAAAATTGTAAGTACACGCCCCTGTTAAACAGGGGCTGAAAAATTGTGCCTTAGGCACTGGTGCTGGTGCCACAACACTGCAACCCGGCCCTCACAGAGACTGTACTTGGAGCACAGCAGTCACACGTGTTGCGAAGCATTTTTTTAAAAAATTGTAAGTACACGCCCCTGTTAAACAGGGGCTGAAAAATTGTGCCTTAGGCACTGGTGCTGGTGCCACAACACTGCAACACGGCCCTCACAGAGACTGTACTTGGAGCACAGCAGTCACACGTGTTGCGAAGCATTTTTTTAAAAAATTGTAAGTACACGCCCCTGTTAAACAGGGGCTGAAAAATTGTGCCTTAGGCACTGGTGCTGGTGCCACAACACTGCAACACGGCCCTCACAGAGACTGTACTTGGAGCACAGCAGTCACACGTGTTGCGAAGCATTTTTTTAAAAAATTGTAAGTACACGCCCCTGTTAAACAGGGGCTGAAAAATTGTGCCTTAGGCACTGGTGTGGTGGCATGGATCATTGAGGAGGAGGAAGAGGATAGTCAGTGAACATAAGAGGACAGTCACTCAGCATCAGCATAGGCAGTCTTGAAGGGATGTGACATTAAAAATTATTCGGTTATATCCGCCTCAGGTGCCTGGTAGCTGGTGGTGATCCAAGACTGATTCATTTTGATGAATGTCAGTCGATCAACCGAGGCGGTGGACAGGCGCACCCTATGATCAGTCACAAATCCTCCAGCAGCACTGAATGTGCGTTCGGAAAGAACGCTGGAGGCAGGACAGGCCAGTAGCTCAATTGCATACTGTGCAAGCTCTGGCCAGTGATCCATCCTCAGGACCCAGTAAGCCAGAGGATTTTCGGTGGGAAAGGTGTCCAAGTCTGACCTTGCCCCAAGGTATTCCTGCACCATGTATATCAGACGCTGGCGATGGTTGCTGGAACCGATCATACCTTGGGGCTGCGGACTAAAAAATTGTCTGAACGCATCGGTCAGACGTCCACCTTCCCCACCGCTCCTTCTGCCACTGACCGAAGCCTCAGCAACTCGTCGCCCAGGACCAGGAGTTTGTAGCCTCCCAGTTTCTGGGAACGCGTTGCACAGACCTTTCTGCAAGGCCTCCCTGAGATGTCTCATCCTCTGCTCCCTCTGCGACGGCAAGATAAGGTCCGCAACCTTACCCTTGTACCGCGGATCAAGGAGAGTGGCCAGCCAGTAATGGTCCCTCTCCTTGATCCGAAGAACACGAGGATCCTTCCGCAGGCTTTGCAGGATCAGGGAGGCCATGCAGCGTAGGTTAGCTGAGGCATTCGGTCCGGAGTCTTCTGGGTCACTGAGGATGACATGATCGCCAGCCACCTCCTCCCAGCCACGTACAAGTCCACTGGCTTGTTGGGACTGTACATCATCCCTAAAAGACTGCTGCTGCTGATGCTGAGTGCCAGGCTCCACCTCCATGCTCACACAATCCTCCTCCTCCTCCTCCTCCTCCTCCTCATCCTCTTCCTGTGTGATGGGTGGGACAGAAGGAACACTGTCCGGATAAAGGGGGCCTTGAGAGGCAAGGAAGTCCTCTTCTTCCTGCCTCTGTTCTGCCTCAAGTGCCCTGTCCATTATCCCACGCAGCGTATGCTCCAACAGGTGGACAAGAGGGACAGTGTCACTGATGCATGCACTGTCACTGCTCACCATCCTCGTGGCCTCCTCAAATGGTGAGAGGACAGTGCATGCATCCCTGATCATGCTCCACTGACGTGGGGAAAAAAAACCAAGCTCCCCTGACCCTGTCCTGGTGCCGTAGTCGCAAAGGTACTCATTGATGGCCCTCTGCTGCGTGTGCAGTCGCTGCAGCATGGCCAACGTTGAGTTCCACCTGGTGGGCATGTCAGATATTAGGCGGTTCTTGGGCAGGTTCAGCTCCTTTTGCAGCTCAGTCAGCCGAGCACTGGCATTATAAGATCGGCGGAAATGCACACAGACTTTCCTGGCCTGCCTCAGGACATCCTGTAAGCCTGGGAACCTGCCCAAGAACCGCTGCACCACCAGGTTGAGGACGTGAGCCATGCAGGGCACATGGGTGAGCTGCCCCTGTCGCAGGGCGGAGAGGAGGTTGGTGCCATTGTCAGAAACGACCATTCCTGGCTTAAGCTGACGTGGCGTCAACCACCTCTCGGCCTGCCCCTGCAGAGCTGCCAGAACCTCTGGCCCAGTGTGGCTCCTGTCCCCCAAACACACCAGCGCAAGCACGGCATGGCATCTTTTTGCCTGCGTACTTGCGTAGCCCCTTGTACGCCTACGGAGCACCGCTGGTTCCAAGGACAGAGCACTGGAGGAAGAAGAAGAGGAGGGGGTGGAGGAGAGAGGTGTGTCACAACCAGTAGCAGTAGTCGCGTTTTGGAGGCGTGGTGGCGGAACAACCTCCAACACTACTGCACCTTGTCCTGCATCCCTCCCAGCTGCCAATAGAGTGACCCAATGGGCCGTGAAAGAAAGGTACCGTCCCTGTCCATGCCTGCTGGACCATGAGTCAGCGGTAATATGCACCTTACCGCTGACCGCCCTGTCCAGCGAGGCATGGACATTGCCCTCCACATGCCGGTAGAGAGACGGAATCGCCTTCCACGAGAAAAAGTGGCGTTTGGGAACCTGCCACTGAGGAACCGCACATTGAACAAACTCACGGAAGGGGGCCGAGTCTACCAACTGAAAAGGCAGCAGTTGAAGTGCTAGCAATTTAACAAGGCTAGCATTCAACCGCTGGGCATGTGGATGGCTGGGAGTGTACTTCTTTCTACGGTCCAGCAGCTGGGGCAGGGAAATTTGCCTGCTGCATTCGGACGTCGGTGTACTGCAAGTACTTGGTTGTGACACACCGAATTCTACACCTTCAGTCCTCTCAGAGCAGCTTTCAGAGAGGACTGAAGGTGTAGTGGGGATGGAGATCCCAGCTGAGGAGGAGCAAGGAGAGGTCCGCTTAGTTCTTTGGTGTGGGTCTTTTATGTGTGCCTGCCAACGAGCTGCATGGCAGGTCGCCATATGTCTGGTCATGCTTGTCGTGCCCAAGCGGCTGATGTTTTGGCCACGCGAGATACGCTTGAGACAAATATTGCAAATAGCAGTGGTGCGATCTGCTGCACTCGTCTCAAAAAAGGCCCACACCAAAGAACTTTTCTGATAACGTGCAGAGGCAGCGCCCTGCACAGGCGGAGCTCTGCGGTGTTGTACAGTTGCTGTGCTGGCCTCTACCTGGCCTCCAGGGGGCATCCTGCCTCGTTGGACATGTGACGCCGCATCCTCCTCCTCCTCGTCCTCCTCCTCATCCTCTCTCCCTTGAGGCACCCACGTGGAGTCAGTGACCTCATCATCCCCTCCCTCTTCACCACTAGAGCAAACCTGGCAGTAAGCTGCAGCTGGTGGAACTGTACTGCCAGATTCCTCAAGCTGGGTATCGTCATCTGAGCCTTCGAATCGTTGGGCATCCTCCTGGAGCATGTACCCAACACTGTGCTCAAAGAGTTCGGGGGACTCCTCAGGAGGACATGGTGGGTCTAGGGAAGGGGTGGCTGATGATGCTCTGTCAGTACCCTGAGCCTGGGTGAGAGAGGATGAGGAGGATGAGGAGGGCTTGGTCATCCATTCTACCAAGCCTTCAGCATGATGCGGCTCCACATGTCCAGCTGCCGAAAACAAAGACGCGCGTGTCCCATGGCCACGTGCTGATGACGATGCACGACCACGTCCACGTCCACGGCCACGTCCACTAGAAACAGAGCCTGCCTGCCCTGTGTTCTTGGCTCTGCACGCTCTGCCTCCCCTTGGCGGTCTTCCAGCCATTGTAGTCGGTAGTCCTGTGGGTGCTGCTGAGAAGAAAATATAGGAGCTCTGTGTGATGCCACTAACACACTAGAAGTCCTATGGGTGCTTCTGCAAAGAAAATAGAGGAGCTCTGTGTGATGCCACTAACACACTAGAAGTCTGTCAAGGAAGACATCCCAGTGACCCGGGAGGGCCTGCCCACAGAACTTCCTTCAGACCCAATCAGCGCTTGTCGGCGCGCATTGGCGTCGGCGGGCGCGCGCGCCCGCTTCGCGGGCACGCACGCGCTCGCGTGCGCCGGCTTCGCGGGCGCGTGCGCGCGCAAGAGCGCCGACGCGCCGTCAATTAGCCATTGGCGCCAAAGAGACTATAAGAGGAAGCTTGTGGCTGAGGCTTCTTGCTGTCCGGTCTACAGCGTTTCCTGAGACCCCTGCTATCACCATAGTACCTGTTGACTCCTGTTTCCCGGCTTGTCCCTGACTACACCTACCTGCTGCCTGCCTCCGACCCCGGCTTGTCTGACTATCCTCTGCCTGCTCCTCTGGTCCTGTTGTCGCCCGTCTGTTGCCGACCCTGCCTGTACCCTGACAACCCGCCTGCCTCTGCCCGGACCTGTTCTGTCTGCCAGTGTCTGCCTCTGCCTGTGACTGCTCCACCTGCCAGTGTTGACCGGCCTGCCTGCCCACGTCCAGCGTTCCAGTGTTCAAGCACGTGTTCTCTGCAGCCTGCTGTTCCCGAAGTTCCTGCAAACTCCAGAACCTACAGTGCTGTCTGCAGTTCCTGTGTTCCTGTTACCTGCACGGTTCCAGTCAAGCCCACAGCTGCCATCTGCCAGGCACTTGTGCACCCCTGCACTCGCGGGCCCCTGTCCCCACCTCCAGGGGTTCACGAGCCAGAGGCATACGAGAGGCCGCTCCCTGCATTCTGGGCTCCATCCCTAGGTACGTGACAGTACCGGACAGCCATGTCCGAGCCCACGCAGGGAGTGTCGCCCATGGAAGATCTCTGCCGCCACCTTGCAGGACTTGCCCAGGCGGTGAAGAATTTGCAGGAAGGTTACGCTAACCTGGAGGAACGTGTCCAAGTCCTGTCCGCTACCGCTCCCCCTGGGACTCCTGCTACACCCTCTGTAGTGATGTTGCCACCGGAACCTCGAGTTCCCCCGCCTGAGAAGTTTTCCGGCAACCGGAGCAAATTCAGGACATTCCGCAATGCTTGCGAGCTCCTTTTTGCCTTACAACCAAGGACTTTTTCCCTTGAAGCCACCAAGGTTGGGTATGTTATCTCCCTGCTGACAGATGAACCCCAGTCCTGGGCCCATCGGCTCTTGGAAAAGAAGGACCCCTCACTGAATACTCTAAACACCTTCTTCCAGGCCATGTCCTTACTCTATGACGACCCGCAGCTAACCGCTACCGCGGAGACAGCCCTGCGTACCTTGCAGCAAGGGCGCAGGCCTGTGGAAGACTACGCGACGGAATTCAGGCGCTGGAGCGCCGATACGGACTGGAATAATGCTGCATTACGCCACCAGTTCCGCATGGGTCTTTCAGATCCCCTAAAGGATGAACTAGCCCGTGTGGGCATACCAGACACTTTGGAGGGCCTTATGGAACTGTCCATCCAAATAGACAGACGGCTACGGGAGCGACGTGCTGAGAGGTCCGCCGGATCTTCCCGTCCCATTTGGATGCTTCCCCGTGTGTCCAGTCCTCCATATCCAGCTCCCTCAGCTCCCGCTACCGCCAGGTTCGATGCTCCGGAGCCCATGCAGCTGGGCTTGCTCCGCCCCTCTCTGACCCCTGAGGAACGTCAACGCCGCCGGGTCGGCAACCTTTGCTTGTATTGCGGAGAACCAGGACATTTCGTACGAGCCTGCCCAGCAAAGCTCCGTAAGTGCTTCTCCATTTCTCCCGCCTGTATTCCTGTGTCACCTAACCTTATGTCTCACCTGGCTGTTCCCATTGTTTTGCAGCTTCCCGAAGGGAACATCCAAACCAGCGCAATTATTGATTCTGGGGCATGCAGTGGCTTCTTGGACCTATCCTTTGCCTCCAGGTACCACATCCCCCTACGACCAAGAGCAAAGGAACTTTCTGTACACCTGGCCGACGGGTCCACTCTTAAATCTGGACCAGTAACCCACGTGACCTCTCCTCTACCAGCTATCATTGCCGGGATTCACCAAGAACTGCTGTGCTTAGATGTCATCGAGTCCCCGTTATTTCCCATCATACTGGGCATGCCCTGGTTGAGGGCCCATAACCCGCAGATCGATTGGGTCCTAGGGAAGATTGAGTTCCCCTCTCCTTACTGTCATCAGCATTGTTCACCTGGACCCGGTGAGGCGCCTGCTTCCCTACTATGCCTGGAGGTTGAGGCCGAGACCCGTAAAGCGGTACCCGAAGTTTATCACCATTTCCTGGACGTCTTTAGCAAGAGGGGTGCAGAGACTCTCCCGCCACACAGGCCATACGACTGTCCCATTGATCTCCTCCCAGGAGCAGAAATCCCTTTTGGGAGAATCTTCCCCTTATCTGAATTGGAACTGGGGACATTAAAGACCTACCTTGACGACAACCTACAGAAGGGATTCATCCGACCTTCCACCTCACCTGCAGGAGCGGGGATCTTCTTTGTGGAGAAAAAGGACCACTCATTACGCCCATGCGTGGACTATCGGGCTCTCAACAAGATTACGGTTAAGAACCGTTACCCTCTGCCCCTAGTGCCAGAACTTTTCCAGAGACTGGGGTCTGCAGCGGTGTTTTCCAAGTTGGATCTTCGCGGGGCCTACAACCTTGTTCGTATACGGAGTGGAGATGAGTGGAAAACTGCCTTCCGCACACGCTTCGGGCATTTTGAGTACTTAGTCATGCCCTTCGGCCTGTGCAATGCCCCCGCCACATTCCAACACTTCGTGAATGACATTTTCAGAGACTTTCTCGACCTATTTGTTGTTATTTACCTTGATGACATTCTAATCTTTTCCTCCTCTCTAGCTGAGCACCGAGAACACGTCAAGAACGTACTGACACGACTACGACTCCATGGACTTTATGCCAAGCCTGAAAAGTGTATCTTTGAACAGCGGAGTATCCCCTTCCTCGGCCTCATCATCTCCGTGGAGGGCATTGAGATGGACCCTCAGAAGGTTTCAGCCATCCAAGATTGGCCAGCCCCCACCGATAAGAAAGGGGTGCAACGGTTTGTGGGCTTCGCAAATTTTTACAGAAAATTCATAAGAGGATTCTCCACCATCATTTCCCCCATAACCGGGTTAACCAAACAGGGTCTCAAGTTCCAGTGGTCCACCGAAGCCCAGGCGGCCTTCACCACGCTGAAGAACCTGTTCGTTTCTGCCTCAGTCCTGAAACACCCCGACTCCACCCTGCCATACATTTTGGAAGTGGATGCCTCAGAAATAGCGGTGGGGGCAGTGCTCTCCCAGAGACAGGGACCCAAAGCCCTTTTGCACCCGGTCGCCTTTTTTTCACGTAAATTATCAGAGGCAGAACGGAACTACGATGTCGGCGATCGGGAGTTGTTGGCAATCAAGGCGGCACTCGAGGAGTGGCGCTACCTCCTGGAAGGAGCAACCCATCCGATTCTTATCTATACTGACCATAAGAACTTGGAATACCTGAAAGCCGCCAGAAGACTGAGACCGCGGCAGGCCAGGTGGGCACTCTTTTTTACCAGATTCCAGTTCCATATCACTTACCGTCCCGGATCGAAAAACACCAAGCCTGACGCATTGTCACGGATGTACAGCGGGCCTGAAGCCCTTTCGCCTCCAGACACTGTCCTGTCTTCAGGGAATTTCCTCCTACTCCAGGGGGACTTACTTACCCAGATTAGACAAGCTTCCGCTGGCGCTCCTCTCCCACCCGACACCGCTCTATTAGCCAGAGATGGTCTCTTATGGTTCGGGGACAGGATCTTCGTGCCCCAGGAAGCTCGGGCCTCGGTCCTCAGCTCTTGCCACGACCATATGCTGGCTGGCCATTTCGGGGTGTACAAGACCACCGATCTGCTCCAGCGCACATTCTGGTGGCCGCAATGGCGAAGGGACTGTAAGGACTATGTGGAGGCGTGCGTTACCTGCATCCAGAATAAGGGCAGCAAGACCAGAGCGTGGGGGTTGTTGAAGCCACTCCCCGTCCCGGAGAGACCATGGAGGATGATCTCCATGGATTTCATTGTGGAGCTACCGCCCTCAGAAAATTGCACTACCATCTTTGTGGTAGTGGATAGACTATCCAAGATGTCCCACTTCCTGCCCATGAGAGGCACACCATCTGCCGCCGAGACGGCGAAGACCTTCATCAGGGAAATAGTGAGGCTCCATGGCATACCAGCAAATATCACGTCGGATCGGGGGTCACAATTCACGTCTAAGTTCTGGAAAGCTCTGTGTGGGTCACTAAGGATTGACCTGTCTTTCTCCTCTGCTTACCATCCTCAAACGAACGGTCAGACGGAAAGAACCAATCAAACGCTGGAGCAGTACCTGCGCTGCTTTTCCTCATTTTCCCAGGATGACTGGGTCCCGCTGCTTCCCCTTGCTGAGTTTGCTTATAATAACTCTGTCCATTCAGCCACTAAGCAATCCCCGTTTTTTGCAAATTACGGGTTCCACCCGCTATTCCTATCGAACAATTTTCCGGAGTGCCCGGTACCAGCCGCCCAGGAACACCTCAAATTTTTGGAGTCCAACAACAAGCTTTTACAAGAAACTATGGCAAGGACACAGAGTTACAACAAGGAGGTTTATGATAAAAAGAGAAGAGGGGAGCTTGACCTCAAACCTGGAGACCAAGCCTGGTTATCCACTCTGAATTTAAAATTAGCATGCCCATCCAGAAAACTAGGTCCCAAGTTCGTGGGGCCCTTCCCCGTAGTGAGGAGAATCAACAATGTAGCCTACGAGCTGAAGTTACCGGAGTCCTTCCGGATTCACCCGGTTTTTCATGTGGCCCTGCTCAAGCCTGTGGTGCCAGACCCATTTGTCAACCGAAAGGTCGTTCCCCCCGCACCTGTAATCATTAACGGAGAGGTGGAATTCGAAGTAGAATCCATCCTGGATTGTAGGAGAAGGGGTAACCAGGTTCAGTTTCTGGTAAAATGGAAGGGGTATGGACCCGAGGAGAACTCTTGGGAACCGGAGGCCAACATACACGCCAGAAGACTGATCCTTGCCTTCAAGAGGTCCCATCCCAGTAAGATGGCACAATTGGGCATCCGGAGGTTGCCCCTTGGGGGGGGGCAATGTCAAGGAAGACATCCCAGTGACCCGGGAGGGCCTGCCCACAGAACTTCCTTCAGACCCAATCAGCGCTTGTCGGCGCGCATTGGCGTCGGCGGACGCGCCGTCAATTAGCCATTGGCGCCAAAGAGACTATAAGAGGAAGCTTGTGGCTGAGGCTTCTTGCTGTCCGGTCTACAGCGTTTCCTGAGACCCCTGCTATCACCATAGTACCTGTTGACTCCTGTTTCCCGGCTTGTCCCTGACTACACCTACCTGCTGCCTGCCTCCGACCCCGGCTTGTCTGACTATCCTCTGCCTGCTCCTCTGGTCCTGTTGTCGCCCGTCTGTTGCCGACCCTGCCTGTACCCTGACAACCCGCCTGCCTCTGCCCGGACCTGTTCTGTCTGCCAGTGTCTGCCTCTGCCTGTGACTGCTCCACCTGCCAGTGTTGACCGGCCTGCCTGCCCACGTCCAGCGTTCCAGTGTTCAAGCACGTGTTCTCTGCAGCCTGCTGTTCCCGAAGTTCCTGCAAACTCCAGAACCTACAGTGCTGTCTGCAGTTCCTGTGTTCCTGTTACCTGCACGGTTCCAGTCAAGCCCACAGCTGCCATCTGCCAGGCACTTGTGCACCCCTGCACTCGCGGGCCCCTGTCCCCACCTCCAGGGGTTCACGAGCCAGAGGCATACGAGAGGCCGCTCCCTGCATTCTGGGCTCCATCCCTAGGTACGTGACAAAGTCCTGTGGGTGCTTATGCAAAGAAAATAGAGGAGCTCTGTGTGATGCCACTAACACACTAGAAGTCCTGTGGGTGCTTCTGCAAAGAAAATAGAGGAGCTCTGTGTGATGCCACTAACACACTAGAAGTCCTGTGGGTGCTGCTGAGAAGAATATATAGGAGCTCTGTGTGATGCCACTAACACACTAGAAGTCCTATGGGTGCTTCTGCAAAGAAAATAGAGGAGCTCTGTGTGATGCCACTAACACACTAGAAGTCCTGTGGGTGCTTATGCAAAGAAAATAGAGGAGCTCTGTGTGATGCCACTAACACACTAGAAGTCCTGTGGGTGCTTCTGCAAAGAAAATAGAGGAGCTCTGTGTGATGCCACTAACACACTAGAAGTCCTGTGGGTGCTGCTGAGAAGAATATATAGGAGCTCTGTGTGATGCCACTAACACACTAGAAGTCCTATGGGTGCTTCTGCAAAGAAAATAGAGGAGCTCTGTGTGATGCCACTAACACACTAGAAGTCCTGTGGGTGCTTATGCAAAGAAAATAGAGGAGCTCTGTGTGATGCCACTAACACACTAGAAGTCCTGTGGGTGCTTATGCAAAGAAAATAGAGGAGCTCTGTATGATGCCACTAACACACTAGAAGTCCTGTGGGTGCTTCTGCAAAGAAAATAGAGGAGCTCTGTGTGATGCCACTAACACACTAGAAGTCCTGTGGGTGCTTATGCAAAGAAAATAGAGGAGCTCTGTGTGATGCCACTAACACACTAGAAGTCCTATGGGTGCTTCTGCAAAGAAAATAGAGGAGCTCTGTGTGATGCCACTAACACACTAGAAGTCCTGTGGGTGCTTCTGCAAAGAAAATAGAGGAGCTCTGTGTGATGCCACTAACACACTAGAAGTCCTGTGGGTGCTGCTGAGAAGAAATATATAGGAGCTCTGTGTGATGCCACTAACACACTAGAAGTCCTATGGGTGCTTCTGCAAAGAAAATAGAGGAGCTCTGTGTGATGCCACTAACACACTAGAAGTCCTGTGGGTGCTTCTGCAAAGAAAATAGAGGAGCTCTGTGTGATGCCACTAACACACTAGAAGTCCTGTGGGTGCTTCTGCAAAGAAAATAGAGGAGCTCTGTGTGATGCCACTAACACACTAGAAGTCCTGTGGGTGCTTATGCAAAGAAAATAGAGGAGCTCTGTGTGATGCCACTAACACACTAGAAGTCCTGTGGGTGCTGCTGAGAAGAATATATAGGAGCTCTGTGTGATGCCACTAACACACTAGAAGTCCTGTGGGTGCTTATGCAAAGAAAATAGAGGAGCTCTGTGTGATGCCACTAACACACTAGAAGTCCTATGGGTGCTTCTGCAAAGAAAATAGAGGAGCTCTGTGTGATGCCACTAACACACTAGAAGTCCTGTGGGTGCTTATGCAAAGAAAATAGAGGAGCTCTGTGTGATGCCACTAACACACTAGAAGTCCTGTGGGTGCTGCTGAGAAGAATATATAGGAGCTCTGTGTGATGCCACTAACACACTAGAAGTCCTGTGGGTGCTTCTGCAAAGAAAATAGAGGAGCTCTGTGTGATGGGACTAACACACTTCAAGTCCTATAGGTGCTTCTGGGAAGAAAATATAGCTCTGTGTGTGTGATGGGACTAACACACTTCAAGTCCTATAGGTGCTTCTGGGAACAAAATATAGCTCTGTGTGTGTGATGGGACTAACACACTTCAAGTCCTATAGGTGCTTCTGGGAACAAAATATAGCTCTGTGTGTGTGATGGGACTAACACACTTCAAGTCCTATAGGTGCTTCTGGGAACAAAATATAGCTCTGTGGGTGTGATGGGACTAACACACTTCAAGTCCTATAGGTGCTTCTGGGAACAAAATATAGCTCTGTGTGTGTAATGGGACTAACACACTTCAAGTCCTATAGGTGCTTCTGGGAACAAAATATAGCTCTGTGTGTGTGATGGGACTAACACACTTCAAGTCCTATAGGTTCTTCTGGGAACAAAATATAGCTCTGTGTGTGTGATGGGACTAACACACTTCAAGTCCTATAGGTGCTTCTGGGAACAAAATATAGCTCTGTGTGTGTGATGGGACTAACACACTTCAAGTCCTATAGGTGCTTCTGGGAACAAAATATAGCTCTGTGTGTGTAATGGGACTAACACACTTCAAGTCCTATAGGTGCTTCTGGGAACAAAATATAGCTCTGTGTGTGTGATGGGACTAACACACTTCAAGTCCTATAGGTGCTTCTGGGAACAAAATATAGCTCTGTGTGTGTGATGGGACTAACACACTTCAAGTCCTATAGGTGCTTCTGGGAACAAAATATAGCTCTGTGGGTGTGATGGGACTAACACACTTCAAGTCCTATAGGTGCTTCTGGGAACAAAATATAGCTCTGTGTGTGTAATGGGACTAACACACTTCAAGTCCTATAGGTGCTTCTGGGAACAAAATATAGCTCTGTGTGTGTGATGGGACTAACACACTTCAAGTCCTATAGGTTCTTCTGGGAACAAAATATAGCTCTGTGTGTGTGATGGGACTAACACACTTCAAGTCCTATAGGTGCTTCTGGGAACAAAATATAGCTCTGTGTGTGTGATGGGACTAACACACTTCAAGTCCTATAGGTTCTTCTGGGAACAAAAATATAGCTCTGTGTGTTTGATGGGACTAACACACTTCAAGTCCTATAGGTGCTTCTGGGAACAAAATATAGCTCTGTGTGTGTGATGGGACTAACACACTTCAAGTCCTATAGGTGCTTCTGGGAACAAAATATAGCTCTGTGTGTGTGATGGGACTAACACACTTCAAGTCCTATAGGTGCTTCTGGGAACAAAATATAGCTCTGTGTGTGTAATGGGACTAACACACTTCAAGTCCTATAGGTGCTTCTGGGAAGAAAATATAGCTCTGTGTGTGTAATGGGACTAACACACTTCAAGTCCTATAGGTGCTTCTGGGAACAAAATATAGCTCTGTGTGTGTAATGGGACTAACACACTTCAAGTCCTATAGGTGCTTCTGGGAAGAAAATATAGCTCTGTGTGTGTGATGGGACTAACACACTTCAAGTCCTATAGGTGCTTCTGGGAACAAAATATAGCTCTGTGTGTGTAATGGGACTAACACACTTCAAGTCCTATAGGTGCTTCTGGGAAGAAAATATAGCTCTGTGTGTGTAATGGGAATAACACACTTCAAGTCCTATAGGTGCTTCTGGGAAGAAAATATAGCTCTGTGTGTGTAATGGGACTAACACACTTCAAGTCCTATAGGTGCTTCTGGGAACAAAATATAGCTCTGTGTGTGTGATGGGACTAACACACTTCAAGTCCTATAGGTGCTTCTGGGAACAAAATATAGCTCTGTGTGTGTGATGGGACTAACACACTTCAAGTCCTATAGGTGCTTCTGGGAACAAAATATAGCTCTGTGTGTGTGATGGGACTAACACACTTCAAGTCCTATAGGTGCTTCTGGGAACAAAATATAGCTCTGTGTGTGTAATGGGACTAACACACTTCAAGTCCTATAGGTGCTTCTGGGAAGAAAATATAGCTCTGTGTGTGTAATGGGACTAACACACTTCAAGTCCTATAGGTGCTTCTGGGAACAAAATATAGCTCTGTGTGTGTAATGGGACTAACACACTTCAAGTCCTATAGGTGCTTCTGGGAAGAAAATATAGCTCTGTGTGTGTAATGGGACTAACACACTTCAAGTCCTATAGGTGCCTCTGGGAACAAAATGAAGGAGCTCTGCCTGCCTGCCACGAACACACTACAAGTCCTATAGGTGCTTCTGGTAACAAAATATAGGAGCTCTGCCTGCCTGCCACGAACACACTACAAGTCCTATAGGTGCTTCTGGTAACAAAATATAGGAGCTCTGCCTGCCTGCCACGAACACACTACAAGTCCTATAGGTGCTTCTGGTAACAAAATATAGGAGCTCTGCCTGCCTGCCACGAACACACTACAAGTCCTATAGGTGCTTCTGGTAACAAAATATAGGAGCTCTGCCTGCCTGCCACGAACACACTACAAGTCCTATAGGTGCTTCTGGTAACAAAATATAGGAGCTCTGCCTGCCTGCCACGAGCACACTACAAGCCCCTCTTTCTCAATCAATCTTTGTAACTGAATCTATCTAACTCAATCTCTGTAAGTGAATCTCTCTAACTATCTAAATGCAGCAGAGTGTCACAGAATCTGCCTGCTCAATCTGCGCCGGAACAGCATGTGACCGGCGCAGACGGCGTGGCGGCGTTTTATAGGGGGGGGCGTGTACTACAGCCCCTGAGCTGTAATTGGCTACAGGCGTCCTGCCTGTAGCCAATTATGGCTCTTCGAGTTTCCGGGGCTGTGATTGGCCAAGCATGCGGGGTCACAGTGCATGCTTGGCCAATCATCAGCCAGCAATGCACTGCGTCGGCCGCGCCGGCCGCAATGCATTGCGGGGGCCGCTCGCATCACACGAACGTGATGCGAGCGGCCAAAATAGTTCTGGGCTCGCCGAGCGAGCGAACGCCCGGTGCTCGATGCGAACGTGGGTTCGCATCGAGCACCGGGCCCATCCTTAGTTGCATGCTTCACACAAAGTCCCAATCTTTCCTCATATTCATTAATTAGGGATGGAAGCACTTGGCTTGCGATGCCCTGTGCTTCATATAAAGTCCCAGCCTTTGTTTTTAATTTTCTTCAGCTGATAAAGGAGGCATTTTTAGACTCTAAAACGCATACTCTTCAGATTGTTCCCCTGACTTTTACTGAAATAAGTTGTATCTGGACCTCTTTGCGGTGGTGTGGAGCTTCAATTTCTATTTTTGTTACACCAAAAGTCTTCATTACACAGACCACCAATGTAAGGGGGTCATTCTCCAATGACCACCATTTTAAGGGCCCTTTCTCCTCAACAATGTAAAGCAACATTACAATTCCCATTGCCTGCTTTCCTGACAATTATTATTGGTTTCATTACATAATTATTACTGAAATACATTTTGTTTAAAACAGTGGGGTAATGTAAAAAATATTCACTGTGGGTGTCAAACATACTACATTATTTTCTTGATTATAGTTACAATGTGCTGATTAATATACCATGAGCTGTAAATAAAATTATTTTCAATTGAGCTGAGAACTAAACACATTTTAATGGTTCCTGTATGGTAAAAAGGTTGAGAAAAGCTACACAAAGCAGCTTGGACGAAGGCAAGGTGCGTGAACTTGTCCAATGCTGCCCCTAGAGGGCTCCATATGATTCCACTTCTCATTTGTCTAAAGTAGGAACAATTTTAGTCAAGCCATATCTGCATGTTATCTACAAATACTGACCAGGTGTATGCAAATTATGCAATTGATGTGAACAAAGCTCATTATTATCTGGTTATGTAGCAGGATTACTGATCAGGCACATTTTTCACATGCAGCCAAAAAAAGCAGCAGAGAATTACAGTTGTAAATAAAATAATTTTTAAAGTTCTAAAAAAAATAAACCCATAATGGATACAGATAAGTTTGTTGCAAACCTTTTCAGGACCATATTAGAGCCATATGTCTGTTTCTGCGTACACTTTTACATGGGTAAAAGATGCATCCTGTGGACTATAGGACTCAATAAGGAGGAACCAATGACTGCAACAGGCATTCAACACCCCTGCTGAGGACAACATGCTGAAGACTACTGCCTGAGGACAGTGGAGTTCAGATTCCCACCAGGGCGGTAGATATTCTCTGTATTCTATTACAGGATCAATGCTTTGGATTTATTTTTGTAAAAACTCAGCAGGCATCCATATTCAATGTGAGTAAAAATAAATACAATTGAAACAAAAATCGCCTCATTGATCACTTTCATTTGTTGCCTGAAATTACTCGTGCAATTGATTGGTAAAAACAAGTACAATTCCTCAGAGAGGTTTCTAAAGTAGTCCAAGACTGTACATGGAAATCTGTGTCTATTATTTATTTTTATAAAAATGACTTGAATAGGACCTCCCATAGATTCTGAGGCTATTTTCTAATAACATTACGTGCTGTGGTGTGTCTGTGGTGTGGGGAGACATGGAGTATCTGATGGCAAGCACCAGCTTATGTGAGGATCATGGAGGTAAAATTCTATAGTTGAGCCATTCCTTTACCGACCTCTCAACCACTACCCCCTTTAGCTGCAGAGCCAGTGGCTGGGGATGTACATGTGTGGCAGTCACAATGCTTTGCTTCATGGCCGCAGTAGGAATAATACCCCATGTATTGCTCTGCCACGGACACTTTCAGAAGATAAGTTTCTCTCTCCTCTGGGGTTCTGTTTTTTCCATAATTTTTACTGAAAGTATTTTGATGTAAAACAGAAGTACATATGTAAAAGTAACAGTACCACAGTGTAGTCACGGACAATATCATAGGTAAAGCAAATCTGACTCAGACAAAACATTGGCAGTACACATATAAAAATCCATAATATAACAAGGTCAAAATTAAAGGCATCTTAATAATAAGAAATTAGAGGCAAAGCTTGCCCAGTAACATCGTGTACCTCGATGTTGCATTATCCTGGTGTCAAACCTTCCATTCACATGATATCCTTCAATCTAAGGGGAAGAAAAGAGGAGAATACAGTGAAGCATCACAAAGCTCTCTTTACCAGGATAAGGAAACTTAATATCTTATTTAAATCAAGTCAGACAAAAAGTATAATAGTCTAAGTCTCTAACACAAAAAAAAGTGTAGGAAGACAGGAGAACAAAGAATAGAAGAGAGTAAGAAAAGTTTAGAGGAGAAGAAGAGAGAAGTGGATCCCCTCGACCCAGACACCCAGGGCACCACAAGTCACATGGGAGATTGAAGGTATCTGATCCAAGGATTCCAGACCTTTTCAAAACTGGCTTGTTTATCTCGCAGGATACAAGCTAAATTTTCGTGAAGCATAATCCAAGATATTTTTTGTTTGACCAGCTTCCACGCTCACGCTATAGTTATTTTAGCAGCCAGAAAAATGAAAAAGGCCAGTGTTCTGAGATGTCTGGGGATCTCATCTGAAATGTCAGTAAATAGCACTGTCTTGACATTTTTAGGTATATTAACCACAGTTACTGAATAGAGGAGATTAAATATCCTAATCCAGAATCTTTGAACTATTGGACAGGACCCTCAGACATGAAATATATTTTCCTCCTGTCGGCACCCCCAAAAACAGAGGGTGGAGGCGTTGGGTTAAATTTTGGCTAACCTCGTTGGGACTAAATACCACTGGGTCGACCACTCCTTCTCCTGTATTACTTCCCCCAGATCTGCCTCCCAAGCTGTCTGATAAGAGGTTTTATGAATGGGGCCTGAAAATAGTAAATACAGTTAATACAGATGCCTCCCTACATTCCAGGACCCCTCAAACATTTGTTCTCATAAAAGGCCCTTGTGCATATATCATAGGTATTTCAGTCATCCCTTATGATATATAAAGTGCGCTATTCTATAGAGACCTTTGTTGATCCACCAACTGGAATGTTGAGGATTCTGGCCCAGAGGGAAGTGGAGGTTATCAAAAAGGGGGGGGGGGGCACTGTTGTGTAAGGCAATATAAGGGGATAAAGTTTGTTGTTGTCCCAGAAACGCAGGGAGCATGAGAGTGTAGGACTCAGGATGACTTTGTGTTCTCTAACAGCAAGCCATAAAAGAAGATCGATTGGCTGCTCACTTGTGTCTTCAATCTGACCCAATCGGGTCTGTAAAAGGTGGAAATATTTGGTAAAGTTGGACTAATTGAGCGGCTTTATAAAATCATAAGAAGTGGGGAACTACCAGGCCCCCTCACCACTTAGAGATGTACAAGGTAGAACGAGCAACCCAACAGCCTCCCGAGCTCCAGATATATTTAAAGATCATCAATTGAAGTTTCTTTAGGTATGTCAATGGTACTGGGATCAGTAGATAGCGGAAAAATACAAAATCCTGGGAAGGACAGCCATCTATATTGCCACCATCCTACCCATTCAAGAAAGAGTATAATTATGCAAATGTTTATGTTCTGTGTTAATGAAGGAGTAGAGAGGAATGTAATTAGCTTGACGTAGCATGGAAATGTCATAAGCGAGCCTTACACCAAAATAAGGGAGGGAGTGCTTACACCACTTGAAATAGAAGCATGTCCTGAGGGACTCCAAAGTAGCAGAGGAAGATTGACATCCAACACTTCCGATTTGGTCTGGTTCACCCTCAATCCTAGAAATGGTACCAAAGCCAAAAAAAAGTTGCCGAATAAATTGGGCAGGGTCATTATCGGATCCATAATGAACAACAGGAAATCGTCAGTGAATAAAGCACATTTATAAATCCTACTGCTGCTGGAGATGCCATGAATGTCTGAATTGGATCTTTTGGCTATCGTCTCGATCGCTATAACAAATAAAAGGGCAAGAGGGGGCAGCCTTGTCCAGTGCCCATTCAAATGTGTATTAAGTCTGACTAACAACCATGTACAACAATATTAGCAGAGGAGAGATTTGAGTACAGAGCTCCAAGAAGTGCACGAAACTTGGGACCAAAGTTCCACCTTGTGGATATATGAAAGAGAAAGGGCAATGATAGGGAATCAAAGGCCTTATGCAGGTTCAATGATAGTAACATCCCTTCTATTTCCCAGTCCACCCTAATTGAATCATAACAAGGATATGATTTCAATTGCCCTATGTATTTAGTCTGCAGCTTGGCAGCCTGGAACAAATCCCACCTGGCCTATGTGAATTTAACTTGCTAAGAACCTATATATCTGTTAGCATTGATTTTTGTAATTTTAAGTCATTGTTAATCAGGGATATCGGTCTTGTCTTGTCTGGGTATCAAATATATGTGTGCTCATATGTGTGCTTTGTTTGAGTCTGCGTCAAGCGGTACACGGTTCTGTAAGGCAGTGAAGAAGCTCAATAAATGGGGCGTTAGTAAAGGAGCACAATTTTTAGAAATAGGACTCTGAAAAACCATCAAGGCCCAGGGTTTTTGATGCATTCGATTGCTGCCAACAACTCTTCCATAGTGAAATCCCCATCCATTAATTCTCGATGAGATGAGACTGCGAGAGCAACGGGAGGCATAAGTCCTTTATAAAGTCATATATAGCTCCCAGAACCGGGGTTTTAGGCTCTTTGTATAGAGTAGAGTAGTAGGAGTGGAAAAGATTCAATATTTTTTGTGGGTTCTGTGTCAGTGAACCATTAAGATTTGTTGGATTTTTGGGATTGCCGTTCGATGAGGTCTGGGCATAAGTTTACATTACTAAGCCTGTGTGTAATGTTTGGCTTGGGTCCACCTAAGACTCTTTTCCGCTTTAGTTGTTAGCTTGCGTTGAAGACCTCACTAGACTCTCTGGATTGTTCAATGAGGGTGGGGGCAAGGGCGGATTGCAAAAGGTCTTTAGACCTGGCCAAGAGTCCCTGCATGAGGCTGCATCCTTGAAGGATCCCAGGAGAGGTGTACCTAAGGAGGAGGTGACTACAGAGAATCCAGTCACTAATGACCCTGGGTTGTGGAAATACTGTCAGAGAGAGATGGCTGCTTAAATGCTGCATATGTTTTCATATGGGACTACTGTAGACCATACACTAAATGTTATTTACTATGCAATGTCAAGTGACTCCTGGAATGTATGTCGATGTGATGTGACTGTTATGTCATTCCCTGAATTCCATAAGTAAAGTGCAGCAAATCTACTGATACTGTATGTGTGGACATTGCATCCTTGGGATATAAAGGTCAATGGCCAGGAATGTCTTGTGGAGGCCTCTGGCACGGAATGGGCACAATATGGCTGAGGGTCCAGCCTCAGCAAAAGAAATAGTGTTCTAGCAAAAGGACAGAGGTGGGACAGTGGTGCAAAGTTTGCAGGTACGGTACATATTATCAGTGAAACTTATTTTTGTGATATGGACACTTTAAAACTAACTTTACTAACATGGTTCTCAGTAAAAAGTGAACTAAATCTTGTTACCTCCGAATTATTCATTGCCAGAAGTTGTAGCCAAATAGGAAACTGAGGAAGGATATCTTCTGAAATATTCTTTGTCAGCACAAGATAGGAAATGTCATTGTTGCTGATCAAATGTGTCCCTGGACAACTGGCAAACATATGGGCATTTAGGAGAATACTTCATAGAAGGACACCCGCCATTTGATCTTCTAGTAGGCCAGATATTTCTTTGTCTGTTGTGTAAGCTAATATATTTATCCAGTGACCAAAATAGGAAAGAGGAAACACACATCAGAGTAATGTAAGTACCACCTGGCTGCAGCCACCTGCGATGCTTACTAAAGAATGATTGTTTCAGTTTCACTTCAGCAGAGATGCAGTATGTTACTATTTAGAACTGTCTTATTTGCCTTGTAACCAAGAATGTTCAAAATAATACACAGATGTTATTTTCTGGAATGAACACTTATAAAACGTTAACCTTTTTAAACATCAACTAGCTGGCATGTAGAAATATTTGATGCCATGAAAAAATTTCACAGTGTAAATTAAAGTGGATCCCCAGCCAGAACTTTTTTTTATTTTTAACGTAGCACTCCTTTGCTTGGTGTGATGCAGGGTGGCCCCTGAAATAGTGTGGCAGGCTACAAATTCAATCTCAAGGTCTGGTTTTTGGTGTATTGCGGGAAGGAAAATAAAACAAACGCAGGTCACTCAATTTTAGGAGACAGGGTTTTGGGATGTAGGATACCCAAAAAGGCCACAAAAACAGGACAGGTATTTGGGTAGCAATAGGCCCTTTAACCGCTTGCCGAACAGCTGCCGTCATTATACGGCGGCGTGTTGGCACATGGCTGTGCGGATCACCGTAAGTGTACGTCAACCGCCTTAAAAACGGTAGGGGGCACGCACGCTAAGCCGGAGGCCACCTGCGATCGCTCCATAGAGAGCCAGAACGGGAAGCTGTGTATGTAAACAAACAGATCCCCGTTCTGACGGAGGAGTAGAGAGAGATCTGCTGTTCCTAGTGATCAGAAACAGCGATCCCTCTCCTCCTCCAGTCAGACCACTCCCCCCACAGTTATTCCCTGTACACACGGTCGAACTTTCCGATGGAAAATGTGCGATCGGATTGTGTTGTCGTAAAATCCGATTGTGTGTGGGCTCCATCAGACTTTTTCCGTCGGAATTTCCGACACACGTTCGACACACGATCGTTTAAATTCCCATCCTGTGTAAACAATTCCGATGGACAAAGTGTCGCGCATGCCCAGAATATTGGCTACTGGCCCATTTATAGTCTGTGCCATACGTCACCTCGTTCAGAACGATCGGATTTTCTGACAACTTTGTGCGACCGTGTGTATGCACAAAGACAAGTTTGGGCAAAAATCCGTCTAAAAAAATCTGACGGATTTTGTTGCCGGAATGTCCGACCGTGTGTACAGGGCATAAGAATCACTCCCTTTATCGCGCCTAGTGTTAATTTCTTTTCATTTTTAATTTCCTGCCAGTGACAAGTATACAGTAATCAGGGGCTATTTTTAGCTCTGATCGCTGTATAATTGTCACTGGTCCCAAAAAAGTGTCAAAAGTGTCTGATCTGTCTGCTGCAATGTTGCAGTTCCATTAAAAATCGCAGATCGCCACAATTACTAATAAAAATAAATAAATAATAAAAATGCCATAAATGTATCCTCTATTTTGTAGACGTTATAACTTTTGCGCAAATCAATCAATATACGCTTACTGCGATTCTTTTACCAAAAATATGTACAAGGATACATATTGGCCTAAACTGAGGAACACATATTTTTTTGGGGATATTTATTATAGCTAAAAGTAAAAAATATTGGATTTTTTTCAAAATGTACGCTTTGCATTTTTTGCGCAAAAAATAAAAAACGCAGCAGTAATCAAATACCACCAAAAGAGAGCTCTATTTGTGGGGAAAAAAAGGCAATCATTTTGTTTGGGTACAACGTCGCACAACCGCGCAATTGTCAGTTAAAGCGATGCAGTGCCGAATCACAAAAAATGGTCTGGTCATTAAGGGGGCAAATCCTTCCGGTGGTTAAGAGCAGCCTCTTGGTAAATGCTTACCCTGTGAGCAGCCAGACAAATCTATGACCCTGTAAGAGCACTTATAGTCATTCTGCAGTGGATCTCTCTCTAATCACTTTAGGTCTTGACTAGGGATGAGCTCCCAGTTCAGTCTGAACACAGGTTCTGACCAAACTTTGTGCACTTTAAACTAACAGAAATTGAAAAACTATTAAAAATAAATACAAAAAAAAGGGAAAAACACCAGAATCGTAGTAAGAAAAGCTGCGACTGACAATTTAAAAAAATGGGCCAGGCAAGGGAGAAAAGAAAAAGGGTATACAGCACTAAATGTAATGTATAACTGTTAAACACTGCACTAAACACACTAAACTGACACTACACTATACTTACACTACACTAACACACCATACTCACACTACACTGACACAGCATACTCACACTACACTGACACACTACACTGACACTACACTACATTAACACTACGCTGACACTCTACACTCACACTACACTGACACTACACTATACTGACACTACCCTGACAAACTACACTGACACTGCACAATACCCACACTATACTCACACTACACTAAGACTACACTGACACTCTACACTCAGAGTCACAATAACACATTAACTAGCTAGTAGCTAACTGAGCCCTGCTCTATCTAGCTCCACTCCAATAACACACTGAAAAAGGTTCCTGTGGGAAGGAACCCTTTATAGTGTGGGATGGGACTATGAGCACTGAGCCATGATTGGGCAAAGTCATCGTGACATTTTCCAATCAGGTCTCTGACAGTGCTCTGTGCCCTGATTGGGCAAAGCCTTGCCTGACCAGTGGTCAGGTGCATTGCTTCATCGAATTAGGGCCCTAGAATGTACTGTGCAGTGCGCAGTGCATTGTGGGGTGCTCGGCGGGCGAACATCCCGCCTCGCAAATTCAAGTGTTCACTGAATGGGTGAATGGGCGATGTTTGGGCCAAACGGCTCATCGGACACTAGTTGCGCTAGTGTGTATGTTTATTAAACCTTTTTCTTTTTTAATTGAATTCAATATCATCTATAGTTTGTTGATATTTCCTTTTCATTCAATGACTATGATTAGAGCCTTGTCCATCCCTACTGCAAATCTACTCCTCACTATCATTACCTAGATCTTAAGAGAACTGTCCTATGCAGCTGTTCACTCCAATGTGTACTGTATACATAATGAAACGCCATTAAACATCTAAAATGCTGTCACATGACAAAGGAAATAGCTGTGTAAAAGCTGCAATGCTTCTGGTTTGCCACCTATCCTTTCTATAATAATTCATCTAAAACCTGCTTTTCTCTCTGGGATAAAAAGCACTATCCCCTCCTCAAAAACCTTTTTATTTCACTTTTATACAAATTAAAGTAATTTTCTCTTTATAACATAGTGTTTGATGTGGAATTCAATTCTGAGAGGCAGCTACTCTTCTAGAAAAACAGTACTGACAGAATCCCTATTGAGAAGACACTAAGGAATGAGCGAAAGGAAAAAAAAAAAAGTACTCATGTAACTGTACATCGCTGCTGCGGCTGCTGGAATTGGTCTAGGATGGCACCCCAGTGCCCTGCCACATCCTGTCTCCTTGGTACCAAGGCAGAGATTTGCCTCTTCTCATGAGTGGCAGATGATTATCTATGCCAAGGGTCTCAAGAGTGCTTAAGGTATACTGGCAATTAAGCAGAGCAGCTACAATGGATGTTTTTTTTAAGTTAAAGAAGGCTGAGGAGGAGGGCTGTATACAGCCTGTTGAAGAGGGAGGTTGGGTACATCCTACTTCGTATTATTTTTCCAAATTATGCATTTTAGCTACAACCATCTTGCTACAGCATGATGTGATTACATCAATGTGTGTTATGATTCTATTGATCAGTAAGTATGAAAGATTTGAACTAGATATACTAAAATCTTGACAAGTCACTGACATTTTTCATCTGTTTCATATTTGTGCATATATATTTGTGTACCTATTATATATATATTATATATATATGTATATATATATATATATATATATATATATATATATATATATATATATATATATATATATGTTTTATATATAAGAGAGAGAGAGATACTGTATATATATTATTATTATTATTATTATTATTATACAGGATTTGTATAGCGCCAACGGTTTATGCAGCACTTTACAATGTAGAGGTGGGACAGTACAATTACAGTTCAATACAAAAGGAATAGGAGGGCCCTGCTGGTACAAAATGAAAATAGCTGCAGGGGATAATCTGATGGAGGTGACTCGGGTACACTTCTTGGTGGTTGGGTAGGCTTCCCTGAATAAATACGTTTTCAGGGATCGCCTTAAGGCGGACAGGGTAGGGGCTGACCAGACATACTGGAGCAGGGAGTGCCATATGGATGGGAGAGGCCCTGGAGAAGCATGGGAGGAGGTAACAAGGGGGCTAGAGAGCAGGATGTCTTGGGAGGAGCGGCAAGGATGACTTGGCTGATATCTGCTGATGAGGTTGGTGATGTAGTTGGGTTACAATGTAGAGGTGAGACAGTACAATTACAGTTCCATACAAAAGGAATAGGAGGGCCCTGCTGGTACAAAATGAAAATAGCTGCAGGGGATAATCTGATGGAGGTGACTCGGGTACAGTTCTTGGTGGTTGGGTAGGCTTCCCTGAATAAGTGAGTTTTCAGGGATCGCCTAAAGGCGGACAGGGTAGGGGCTGATCAGACATACTGGAGCAGGGAGTGCCATATGGATGAAAGAGGCCCTGGAGAAGCATGGGAGGAGGTGACAAGGGGGCTAGAGAGCAGGAGGTCTTGGGAGGAGCGGCAAGGATGACTTGGATGATATCTGCTGATGAGGTTGGTGATGTAGTTGAGTGCGATGTTGTGGATGGCCTTGTATGTTGTGGTTAGTATCATACGGTGGGGTAGGGGAAGAGGGGAAGCCAGTGAAGAGATTGGTAAAGAGGAGCAGCAGTCATGGATCAGGTATTAGAGTGTATTAGTCTAGCAGCAACATTCATAATAGACTGAAGGGATATATTGTAAGGCATGGGCTGTCAAGATTCCCACTCACACATGGTGAGGAGTTCCAGGATTTGTGGCTGTTCAGGAGAAAATCAACTTTTTCTTTGTTCAGACCTTAATAAGTTCTACACAAATAAAAATTTCCCAGCACACTTACCAGCTAGCCTGCGATAAGCCTTATTAATCTAGGCCTAATAAGTTCTGACCTGGATCCTAGGGTCTGAAGGATTTTTTAAGATTTGGTGGGATAAAGTTTCCAGTCCTTGGTTCACACCTTACTTGTTAGCCTGACCTCCCTATTTACTCTAATAGATACACGCATAGGCGTGCGCATGGGGTGTTCCAGGTACGCCCTAATCACCAGGGTTGCCAACCATGCAGTGTCTGTAAAAAGCAAGAGGCTATAGTTTCTCTGTGTCTCTGCTGCCTCCTTAGCCAATAGGAACGACATTGCACCCGCCCCCTTCCCCAGCGTGTCTTGTTTATCTTTACAACAGGAGGTGCCAGCAGCTAAAGCGGGCCGGAGAAGGACAAGTAAACATAGCCTGCAGTATGGGATGGAGTTCAGCCTACCAGGAGAAGGTAAATTCATTTTTAATAATAATATTTTTAGTATTAAATGTGTCATTTTTATTGTTTATATATTGGCATATTTGGTTATTCTGTTGGAACAAGAGGATTTGTTGATTTCCCCTCTGGCTACTTGGAATGATCTCCCCAGTCTTTCGTATGTGGATTACCTAACGGTGCAGGAGCATCTGAGAAACAAGAGCCTCCTTTGACCCCCCTCCCCCGTAATATGTGGTCAACGCTCTTTGGCACATCCTTAGATTGGTGGTGGTTTAAATACAAGGTGGAGGGTTTTGATGGTGATTCAACGGTCAAGATACCGGTTCAGTTATTCATTGTCACGCTGGTGACTCATGGACTCACTGTTTATATTCTACTATTTCTAGCACAACACACAAATTTGTTATATATTCTTGTTTTGTGATAATATCTCACTAGAGTGGTGCAGCTGTATACTAGGTTATATGATATCATAAATGAGGTTTAATTTAATTTTAAGCTGTGATTTAGTATTATTTGTAATGGATGTGTTTGACTACAGAACTTCACCCAAAGTTAACACTGAAGGGATGTTTGTTATCTTGAAGGTGGATGACAGTGATTTAGGGGGATCTTTTTTAGACACCCATATTAAAGAAATTAAAGAGAAACTATTTCCCTTTAAGGATAGTGAGGAGTATAAGGAGGGTTCTACTAACTTAAAGTAAACCCTTGAAAAGTAAGAAAATCATCAGAAAATTTAAAAGAAGAAAAAGTACAATAGGGATATGGGGGATTACGAAACAGGGAGTGGCAAAATAAAATTGCACTTGAACAAGCTGTGGGGGGCAATCCTATGGTAGAGGGTAGACAATCAAACAGATTGGATTGAGGTCCCTCCGAGACTGGAGGGTGGATCCAACCAGAGGCCTCCTAGAGTCATAAATGGATCTAATTCCAATTTCTCCTATTCACAACCTAGAAATGGGAAATTACAGTCTATAAACTCCCCACCTAGGTCTCCATTTACCCCATGCAATAATGGAGAAGGGCAATCCTTTTCATTCAGAGGAGAGGTCAACCAACAATTTAATGTCCTGGTTAACAATAGATTTGGCCCCTTAGGAACAGATGATTTTGGATATAATCAGCCTCAGGGTGGAACCCACTATGGACATAATGGAGGACCCCGCAAACAACATCAAAGAGGTCCTAAACCTTTTGGCCATGGTAATAATGACCAATATTATCACAAAGGTCCTGGCCCCCAAAAATATGTGAATCAGTACCATTCCAATAATGATTAATACCATCATAGAGGTCCTGGGCCCCAAAAAATATGAGAACTATTCTCATCCTAATCCACCAGGAAGACCCAACAACCATCCCTTTATACAAGGTACAGGCCCTAGGTTTTCAGATACTCAAGGACCACGATCTGGACAGTTTAATTATGGTGGGGGTTTTCATCAACAGGGACAAGATTACAGGAGAATGGGAGGCCAAAGAGAGGAACCAGAGGGGGAGGAGAGTTCAAGCAAAAAAGAAAAACAGAGTAATAGGTAAGGGCATTTACAATTTGAGTACCCAGGTCCTTACAGAAGATGAAAAAGCAATACTGAACAAAGGTTTGAAGTTTGCCCCACCTAAAGGATAAATTCCAGACCTTTATGGACATACACAAATATATTAGAAAAGTTAATATTAAAAGATATTTTCTATCCAATACGGTTAAGGAAAGAAGATTGGTGTCGTCAGAGGTTCAATCGTCTCGTCTCTCCAATGCTTCATTATTCATCCCTCCAGGTGGGATGGCATCCTCAGTGCGGGTGTTTAGAGATGTGATACTTAGGCCCCTTTCACACTGGGGCGTTTTTCAGGCGGTGCAGCGCTAAAAATAGCGCCTGTACAGCGCCTGAAAAAATCCGGCCCCATTCACTCCAGTGTGAAAGCCGGCGGGCTTTCACACTGGAGCGGTGCGCTAGCAGGACGGTCAAAAAAGTCCTGCTAGCAGCATCTTTGGAGCGGTATAGGAGCGGTGTATTCCCCGCTCCTATACCGCTCCTACCCATTGATATCAATGGGACACCGCGGTAATACCGCGGCAATACCACCACAAAGTGCCGCTACGGCGGCGCTTTGCGGGGGATTTTAACCCTTTTTAGGCCGCTAGCGGGGGTTAAAACCGCACCGCTAGCGGCCGAATCCTGCCGGCGACGGTAAAGCAGCGCTAAATATAGCGCTGCTTTACCGTCGCTGCGGCTCCCGCCCCAGTAAGAAAGGGGCCTCAGAGACCTGGATAAGGTTCAAGTCAAAAATGTCAAGATTCTTGACAAGGGATTACAACAATTATGTTAACCGGAAAGGATCTAGTGATTAGACCTGCGGATAAAGGAGGGGGAACTGTTGTGTTGGACAAAAGTCCTTATTTAATAGGAATGAAAAACATATTAAGTGACTAGGCATGAGCCAAACACCCCCTGGTTCGGTTCGCACCAGAACCCGCGAACGGACCTAAAGTTCGTGCGAACATTAGAACCCTATTAATTACAATGGATGCGAACGTTCGAAATCAAAAGTGCTAATTTTAAAGGCTAATATGCATGTTATTGTCATAAAAAGTGTTCGGGGACCTGGGTCCTGCCCCAGGGGACATGTATCGATGCAAAATTTTTTCTTAAAAACTGCCGTTTTTTCAGGAGCAGTGATTTTAATAATGCTTAAAGTGAAACAGTAAAAGTGTAATATTCCTTTAAATTTCGTACCTGGGGGGGTGTCTATAGTATGCCTGTAAAGGGGCGCATGTTTCCCGTGCTTAGAACTGTCCCTGCACAAAGTGTCATTTTTGCAGATAAAAAAGCTATTTAAAATCAATCGCGGCTAATGAATTGACGGCTCCCGTAACACAGAGAACAGTCAAAAAAAAGTCATTGATAAAAAAAAAAAAAAAAAAGCATGGGGGTCCTCCCAAATTCAATTACCAGGCCCTTCAGGTCTGCTTTGGATATTAAGGGGACCCCCGGCCAAAAAAAAAAAGGGAGGGCCTCTTCCTCACAACCCTGGCCATTGGTTTTGGGGGGTCTGCGGGCGGGGGCTTATCGGAATCTGGACCCCCAGATCCCGCCCCCCGTGTGAAATGGTAAGGGGGTACAAAAGTACCCCTACCATTTCAACAAAAAAGTGTCAAAAATGGTAAAAATGACAGGAGATGGTCTTTGACAATTCCTTTATTAAAATCTTCTTTCTTCTGGTCTTCCTTCTTCCTTTCTTCATCCTTCGGTTTCTTCATCTTCTCCTTCCTGCATCTTCTTCCATCTTCTTCTTCCATCTTCTTCTTCCTCCGATCCGCTTCTTCTTGCTCTGGTCTTCTCGTCCGTGATCTTCTTCCATGGCGTCGGTGTCTCTTCTGGGCCGCTCCGCGCAATGGGAGGCTCCCATTGTGTGAGGCTTCGCTGCGTCTGACAGGTCTTTTATAACGGAGGGCGGGGCCACCTGGTGACCCCGCCCCCTCTGACGTCATGGGGAAAGTGCATCAGAGGGGGCAGGGTTACCGGGTGGCCCCGCCCTCCATTATAAAAGACCGGTCAGACGCAGCGAAGCCTCACACAGCGGGAGCCTCCCATTGAAGAACATGAACATGGGTTTGAATCGAACACAGGGACCCTGTGGGCCTGTATAAAAGTGAGTTGGAGAATCTGGTCTCTAGAGCTTTTGCTCAAGGTATCATCAATAAAAAAATATTTTTCTGTCCTTGTCCCTGCCTCCCCAAGGACATCGGTTATGTATTATTTACCTAAGGTTCATAAAGATCCTACTTGCCCCCCGGGACATCCAATCATCAGCGGTGTTGATTTCGTAAAGTCCCGGGCAGGCAAATATATTGAAACCTACTTACTGCCATTGGTTAAGAAGATGCCTTCATATATTAAAGACACTAGGGCAGCCATTAATCTTATTAAGGATTGTCCTTTTCAGGAGGGGTGGTGGTGGGTTAGTGAAGGCGGACGTATAGTATGGTATAAAATTCTGCCTGGAAATGTTAGATTGTGACTAGGTATACTTTAGTTCCTACGTATAAATAGTTTGTTCTAAAGTACAGCAAAATGCTAAAATAGTCTCAGCATGTATGAAGTGCGGATGATCACGGCCATGAATTTTAGAAAGGCTGATTTCTTTGCTGAAGGTAATCCAGAGGATAAAAAAGTTTCTTTATTTGCTGTAATGTGTACTGATATAGTAGAAATGATTCAGCAATGCACTGTTTGACTTCATAGACAGCAGTGGGAGCTTACCCAAGGCACAGATTTTCAACATACATACAGTGGGTATAGAAAATAATCACCCCCCTTTAAAATAATCACATTTAGTTGCTTTGCAGCCTGAACTTTGAACTATGATCTCATGTGGTTTTATTGATTAGCTCAGCATGGAAAAAACCTCTCCTGAAGTATTTAAGTCCCTGGTAGTGCAACTGAAGTAAACAATCAACTATGGGTGGCAAGGCACTGTCAAAAGATCTCCAGGATAAAGTTGTAGATAGGTAAAAGTCAGGAGATGCCAGGGCCTAGAAGCACAGTAAAGTCTATTATTAAGAAGTGTAAGGTATTTGGTACAACACAGACCCTCCCTGGATCAGGACGTTGCTCCAAACTGGATGAAAGAGCCAGGAGGAAACTGGTCAGAGAGGCTACCAAGAGGCCTACAGCAACTCTGAAGCAGGAATTTATGACAAAGAGTGGTCATTGTGTGCATGTGACAACAATATCACAAATCCATCCACATATGTGGCTTGTATGGGAGGTTTGCAAGAAAAAAGCCACTCCTCAAGAAAGGCCACATGCAGACACGACCTTGAAGATTCCGAAGGCCACATGGAAAAAGGTGTTGTGGTCAGATGAGACTAACATTGAATTATTTGGCCTCAACACCAATCTAATACAGCTCACTATTCAAATAACACCATTCCTACAGTAAAGCATTGAGGTGGTAATATCCTATTATGGGGGTGTTTCTCTCCAGCTGGGACTCAAGCACTTGTCAGGGTAAAAGGAAAAATGGATGGGGCAAAAAATCCTCAAATTTGTGAGGAAAATTTGCTGCCCTCTGCCAGAAAGTTGCCAATGGGGAGAAGGTTTACCTTCCAACATGACAATTATCCAAAGCACACAGCAAAAATGACCACACGCTGATTGAAGAAGGAGAAGGTGAATGTCCTTGCATGGCATAGTCAGAGCCCAGACTTAAACCTCATTGAAATTTGTGGAATGACTTGAAGACTGTAGTGCACAAATGGTCACCATGACATTTAACTGAACTTGAGCAGTTCTGCAAAGAAGAGTGGGCAAATATTGCAAAGCCTAGATGTGCAGAGTTAGTAGAGACATATCCCAACAGACTAAAGGCTGCAATTAAAGCAAAAGGTGGTTCAACAAAATACTGATGCAAGGGGTGATGCTTTTTCCAACTCAGTGATTCTGTTATTTTTTTCTGACATGTTGGTGCTATATCTTTTTCTAGAATGTTATAAGTTGTTATAAGAGTAAATACAGCTGGCTAAAACAAAAACTGTGTCTGTCAAACAACAAGAAGAAACAAAATGTGATTATTTTAAAGGGGGTGATTCTTTTTCTATACCCACTGTACATGGGATCATCTTAGAGCTTGACAATTTATTTGCAAATAATCAAGTTTCCATATGTACTGTATGGTCAGCTTTAGTACTGGTGCAGGAAAAAATAAATTTTGATGGTTGGCTAATTGCCTAAGGTACAAACACCCCTTTTTTCTATAGAGTTAGCTATATATATATAGACAGCTTTCTTATTGAGAATGATAGGTGGCAATTGATCTGCTCATAGTTGCTCAGACAGCTGTACCACCAGGACCTGCTAAGATCTTCTCACAAGCTTGGTCAATAGTGCAATGCTTTCTTTTTATTTCTTAATAAAAGAGGAAACAATCAGTTCCCAGCTGCGCAAGTTTTCCAGCCAGTTAGAAGACCTCTATGATCGATAACTAGCTACTCCAATCTTTGAAACAGCTTATAACCTTTCTGATGTTAACACTTACCTGTCTGCTCAAATCTGTCACCTTATTTACAATTACTTCACAAACCACAGACCAGTTTTTCTTTACCCTTTTGGCCAACAAAGTGATAAAAGTAGGTGACCTGGTTTTCATTTATAACAATATATATATAATAAATATATTCAAAGACAATAGTCATTAAAATCTATATAAACCTAAAGACAAAAATGCCAAAGAAATTAGCTTGATTTCCCCCATCAACACAGTGTTGTTGCGGGAATCCCTCCCATGAAGCTATTGTGTTCTCCCTGTGGGGGGGGGGGGGCTGGGGAGCCGTTCCTGCCGGGAGAACACAGTGATTATTGCTAGTGGCTATAACCTCTGGGAATAATCACATGTAAAAATATGACATGCTGGTTGTACTCGAATCTATCGATGTATCAACTTGGGTACAATCAGCCTGTCCATAGATGGTTCAAATCTCGGCTGGTCCCTGCTGAACTGATTCGAACCATCTCTGGTCGGCTTAAAAGCTGGCAGCTAGCTAAGTAACTTTTTCCTGATTTTGTGTCTGTGCTTGACTGCCGATCTGGTGTTAATCAGGGCGCATGCTAAATGTTGCGGTTGAATTGTAGTCTTTTTGTGTTTGATGGTTGATTGTGGATTGATCCTTAGTAGTTGTTCTTTTTGTAGTATTTTTTGAATGTAGGTCGGTAGAGTTGCGGTGGTATTTCTTATCCTAGTCCAGCGGACAAACCGCCGGACTTTCCAGCTGGGCTTCGGCGGACCTAAAAGCGAACGGACTTGACCACACACGATCACGCTAAAAGTCCGGCGGTTCACACGATGACGTACAGCACGTACGACGGGACTAGAAAAAGAAAAATACTAGAAAAATACTTGCTACTGAGCATGCGTCCTTTTTGGTCTGCCGGACTACAGACGGCCGTATTGTTTTTAATTTTAAAACAAAACTTAAAACCTAGTCCGCCGGACTTTTGGGAAAAAAAGTCAGTCGAAGGCCCACACACGAGGGGATTGTCCGGCGGACTCGAGTCCAGCAGACAATCCCGCGGGATAGTCCCTTCGTGTGTACGCTGCATTACTCTGCAGAGGGACTCTGCTGAGTATTTGAAGTTGCACATGATGAGGTGAAATAAATTGATGTTGATGGAATGATACGATGAAAAACTGATTCAGTGGCGACGAGGTTGCTGAGGAGCTGACGGTCCTGCGAGAGGCGGCTGATGATGCTGATGGTCCTGCCGATTGTCTGATGGGTTCAGGTGGTGGAACTGGAGGAGAAACCCTGTTGACCTACACCCGTCCTCCCGTTGATCCAGAGGAAGACGAAAAACCCCTACCTGAGCTGGCCAATTGCTGCAGCAAAGGAAAAAAATTCCTTCCTGACCCCCCGAGAGGCGGTCGGATGTCAGCCCGAGAGGCGGTCGGATGTCAGTCCCTGGATCAACTGCTAAGTGGTGGTCCCTGCGTTACTTAGCAGGATACTTACCTGACCGGGGATGGTCCAGGGATGAAGATAGGGCGGATCAGGATGGTCACTGGAGCTAGGCCTAAGCCGTGGTTATCCTGGCGTTTTGTAGCTCCCCGTGATGCTACCATGTGGTCCTGCAGTGGAGGGGATGGAAGAGGTGCTCTGGGGTAGATGAGGGCCTGCTGGGCCGCTGGGAGGTCAGAGGATGCTTTTTAGATGGTGGTGCGGTGTAAATTTGCTGTGAAGGATGATCTCGGTATGGCTGGTGAAGTGCTGTGGCCGGGTCTGGGTGTTCCAAGATGGTCGTCGGAATAGGTCCCGAGTCATGTTCTGTCCGGAATCTCGGCGGCTCCCGGAGTGGATGCCTTTTTGGTGATGCTGCAGTGTAGTTTTGCTGCGAAGGATGGTGTCTGTATGTAGCTTTGCTGTGAAGGATGGTTTCAGTATGTAGTTTTGCTGCGAAGGATGGTTTCAGTATGTAGTTTTGCTGTGATGATGGTTTCAGTATGTAGTTTTGCTGTGAAGGATGGTTGAGGGTGGGAGAGGTGCTCTGGGGTAGATAAGGGCCTGTTGATCACCTGGGGGGGGAAGAGGAAGCTTTTGTAATGATAGTGCGGCTGGTGAATGCTGTAGTTGAAGCTTGGCCGGGTCTGGGTGTACCAAGATGGCCGCAGGACTAGGTCCGAGCTGGTGAAGTGCTGTGTTTGTGGTCTGGGTGTACCAAGATGGACTAGGCCCGAGCTGCGGCCTGTCTAAGTTCTCTGCGGCTCCCGGAGCGGTCTGCAGATGCCTGTGTGGGTCCGGGTAGGAGGGGAGTGGAGTGGGAGGGGGTGTGCCAACCTGTAGGCTCGGATGGGGAGTGCGTGGGGCGGTGAGGCTGTTTGGCAGGAATGGACTATCCTATGTGGCTGCGGCGTCCGGATCGTGGCTGGCGGGCTTGCGGCGCGGCGTCCGGATCACCTCGGTGGATGGCGCGTCGGAGAGCTGTGGATGGCGCTGGGATGGCACTGAGTTGAGGTAGGTTCCCGGTACAAGCTGCTAGGGGGTCCAGGGATGTTTTCCTGCCTTACTGGCCGGCTGGATAGGCCGGGTGGCTGGAGCAGCTGGAGCTGCTGGTTCTAGGGTCCGCTTGCTGCAGACTCACTCATATGATTTAGCTTGAATATAACAGTACCTTTTCAACAGAATCAGTTTCTTCCTCTTAACTGTGTGAGAAAAAAATGGGATTGTGGGTAAATCTTATACACCATAAACACATGTTTTTTCCTTGTAGTTAAGAGGGCTGGGCTGGAAGGGAGCATTTGTCTTTTAGACACGTGCCCCTTCTATGACACTGCAGTGAGAGGCATGCCTCCACTGCAGAATTTTTATTGGACAGCTGGGACCAATGGTACTTTACCATTGATCCAAGACTCTAAGCTGTTCATTGAGTTCAGTGCTTCTGAGAGGAAGTGAGAGGCACTGTAAACTCAACCTCTCAGTCTGCTGCAAACATAGTGTGTCAGCTTGTATTTAAAGTGGCTGCTCTGTATTTAGCTTCTTATAGGCAGCGCAAGGATCCCCATATCTCTGGAACCATAGGTTGTAGGAGCCCCAATTTTTACCAGTGGTGGGGTCTCTGTGACCCCAGGTCGCTGAGCTACCACCCTTGAAGCTTGACTTTATTTTATTTTTAATGTTCATTAAATGGGACATATTTCAGACCTTTATTGAGAGTAATAGTTTATTCTTTAGTAAGTACTGTTTTGCTAAGATTAAAAATCCTGTTTGATTCTCCACCCCCCTCTGGTACCTCTCCTGGTTCAGAACCTCTTTTTTGATTTTGACCTGATCCTTCCCTGGGAAAACCCCAACTATTCCCTGAGTTTGTATTGTCATGATTATACAGTGATGTAAAATATGTAATTATACAGTGAGAGATCGTATTGATCACAATCTTTATCCATATAAGGATAGGGGTTAGGATATTGATTCTCTTCTCTTAATGGATAAAATCTATTATAAATGGGGACCGAATAGCCACCTTGTTGTTGATGAGGCAGTTCAGGTCTCCTATCATAACCTCGTTTGGGGCCCTGAGGGGGTCTATCCCTGTCGTGGTAAGGATGATTGGACTTAGGTGGTGGCCTGCCATAATTATTGAATTGTCCATATGGTCTACTTTTATTATGGTTTGATCCATGTTAGTAAGGCCTAGGGCTAGGATTGTGACTTTCATCTCAAATTTGTCTCTGTTGAGCTCTCCAGTTCTGATTGTGATTACTTGGAGTTCTAAAAATAGGACGTCTACCCCTCTGAGATGGTACGTCACATTGTTGTGGTCAACCCATCCTTTGAGGTTGAGGCACCCTTCCAAGAGGGGTCCTAGGTTGAGCCCTGGCTTCATTGGGAGGTGGAATGGTACTACTATGGGTAACCATATTGTCTGCCTCATCCAACTTTTGCCAGCTAAAGACTGTCCCTGGTTTGTAAACACCCACATCTCTGATATACTTTTTCTTTTTCTTAGTTTTTTGTTCTTGCTCTTCTTTCTTCTTTCAAGTTGGATGAAAGAGAACTGTATTCAGAGGAATCTTCAAGGGGCATTAGTTTATCTTTCAGGTTTTTAATCTCATTATCAAGTGAACATAATTTCTCCCTCTTTTTCTCAACTAAAAAGCTCAAAAATTTGATATCAGCTTCATTAAAATATTTAAACCAGGACTCCAGTTGTAAATTCCCTTTTTTGAGGGTTAACATGCCAATGGAGGCTTCTAGGGACCATCTGTTCGGTGATATACGGTTCTAGATAGGCCATGTCCCATTCAGTATATAACTCTAAAACCATTAGGTTTTTTAACCTCTGAAACAAGCTCCCTATTTTGGTTTCATCATTGTCTGTCAAAACAAACATTCCCTCAGCAGAAAATGCTTTGGTAGATCTATAGTCAAAGACATCCATGACTAAATTAAAAAACAACAACTAAATCAATGCAGCAATAAAATGTCAAAAAGAAAATGTTTTCTTTTTCTATTGCATAGAGCTGTCCTTTACCTCCTCATCTGGGATACCCCACCAGTGCTGTCCACTCCTCCTCTTCTGTATGTGCCGTCATAGCAAGCCACGTTCTATGGGGCACACGTGTGGGTGTGCTCCCAAGCTGTGCTGAGCACATCCATAGACACACACAGAGCGGCTCAACCACACTTTCCACTCCCTCCTCACAAGATTTGATTGACAGCAGCAGAAGCCAATGGTCCCCACTGCTGCCTCAGTCTCCTGTGAGACTAGGAAGGGAGAACTGAAGCCGGACACTGCAGTGCTGGAATGAGACAGGACTCAGGTAGGTATTATTATTATTTTTTTGGGGGGGGGGGGGTGCACAAAAAGTGATTAAAGTTTTTTTTTACCTCAGTCTAGCAAATGCAATAAGTTAAAAAATGTTTTGACTTTAAAAACACTTTAGGTAAAATTCACATACTTGCACTGCAATTATTGAAGTATTAGTGAATACAGAGCTACTTTCATTTTCGTTTTAATATCTGCCTGGAAATCAGCTTTACAAATGAATTTAAAGTGGTTCTAAAGCACATGTCAAACACAAGGCCCGCAGGCCGAATTTGGCCTGCCTGGCCATTTTTCATTTGTTCCTCATACCTCTCTTGCAGCTGCAGCACCCCTCTCATCTCCACCCCCACCTTGTCTCAACAGTCGGCAGCAGAGAGCAGGACAGAATTCCTCCACCAGATCCTGCACTTTTCCATGCAGATAGCATTTAGCATCTCAGCATTTAGCAGACTCCAGAAGTTGATTCCAGCCCTCCTCTGGTCCTCCTCCAGACCCTGCACTTTCGGCTTCCTAGTTCTAGTTCTTCCTTGGCTCAGCAGCACAAGGTAAGGGGGGTGCACTGTGATGTAAAGGAAGGTGGGGAACTCTTGACTTCTGATGGTGGGGGGTGCTCTTGACATCTGATGTGGGGGGGTTGCTCTGGGCATCTAGTCTTACAAGTACAACTGGCCCTTTGAGGGCAACCATAGTGTTGATTCGGCTCTTGATGAAATTGAGTTTGACACCCCTATTCTAAAGGCTGAAAATGTTTTACTTAATGCATTGACTGTGCAGCTCCCCCCCCCCCATACTTACCTGAGCCCAATCTCGATCCAGCACTGTGGACGAGAACAGATCTCTCCCTCTTCAAAGCCTCAGAGACAGCAGCACGGCCATTGGGTCCCGCTGCTGTCAATCACAGACAGTAAGGCGGGAGCAGGGTGGGGCCAAGCTCAGGAGAATGCCTGCACAAGTGCCCCCATAGCATGAGGCTTGTTATGGTAGCCACTCAGGAGGTGGGAGAAAGCCATTGCAGAGAGCAGGTAAGCATGACATGTTTGTTATTCTAAAAAAGATATGGGTTTGCAATAGCTTTAAAGTGGATCTTCAGGCTCCTTCAGAAAAAAATAAAAGTCAGCTGCTGAGTTTTAATATTAGGGCACCTACTTTTTCACCAATCCAGTGGTGTCTTTACCGGAGTTGATTTTTCAGGGTGCTGCCGCTGCCATCTCAGGTAAGGGAAACAGGCATGTATGAAGCATGCTGCACTTTGTGACTGAGCCGGCTTCGGGAGAAGAAGGAGGGGCCAAACTTCCGGATGAGTTCACCAGGATGGAAGTGGGAGTGGGTACCGGTCCAAACCAGGCACCCGCTCCCCCAGAAAGATACCAAATGTGGCAGCGGAGGAGGGGGCAAATAAGCAGAGTTTCTCCTTTGGGGTGGCGCTCCGCTTTAAGTGGTTCACTAATTTAAGATATAAATATAAAAGAGATTACCTTAATGGAAATATTCCTACCTATGCATGTCTCTGCAGTCACCAATGGCAGTAAACTGCCACAAAGCTTTTCATAGCCACAGACCATGTGGCCGTAACTAAGCCACATAAAAGAGAAGCATCAGATTTGGCCATCCACAGTGTACATGTATCATTGTGGCCTTCATATTATCACATGCTACCTCCAAGCAGAGAAAGATTAAAGCTGAATGAGGCCCTTGGCAAAGTAGCAGCTTAGGTAGCCCCCCACCCCAGATTCAATGAACATTGATAAGGATTGAATTAGCCATCCCATTGGCTTTGTCTATACTGGCATGGCATTTTAGGCTTACAAGTTCATCCTCACATGTGAAGCGACAGGCAGGAGCACAGCTTTGACCAATTGCAATTTATTACAAGAGCAGAAAGATTGTAGCTGGGTTCACTGGAGATCTAATGGGTCCTAGGCTCCTGCCTAGATTGCCTTGTGTATGAACCAACTCTGCCTCTAAGCCTTTTTAGCCTCCAGAAACATGTTGGTCTATCTATACCCA